>WSUA01000585.1:0-13497 GCA_019633455.1 Tulasnella sp. 419
TGGGTGAAATCATCATTATCCTGAACTATAGCTGGAGCAAAAAGCAGAAGCCGTCATGATATGGTTATTAGAAGGACAACGAATAGGTGAGTCATATTATGGTCTACTTGTGTAATGTATCAAATAGTAGGCAAATAGTAGTATAACAAACAGAAGGTAAATAAGAGTGAACGCTCCTTGACAGGCAATTCTACGCAAGGCGGAATCTCCGTCACCTCCTTAGGTTGACATCAGTGCCAAGTTGTCCGGCTAGCTCGTAACACGCAACTAGCATGAGCTGGCCACACAAGTCTGTTAGGGCGGAATGGACTGGTAAACAGTAATTGTCAGGATCACAACCAAATGCCCAAAAAATCAACGTCAAATAATGGGCCATCAGCAATGAAACCGTGACCTACACATGCAAGACCAGTTTAGATTGATATTGAGTAGCTCTTGGAGTTAACTCACCGCCACGCAGAAAAAGACCAGGAAGAGAGCAACAAAAACAAAGGGCAGATCCATCCAACCAGCCGCATATACGAAACCTACGAATGCGGAAGAAACCGGTAGTGAAATCAGAAACAGCATCGCAGATGTGAGGAACGGCCGGTGAGATGGAGGAGCGGATATTTGCAGAGAAGAAGAGAGTCGACGCCTGTGGGTGTTTGCTGAATCTCCATGCCACAAAACCTTTGCAGGTAGCGGCTGCGCTGCATGCAGACATGTAGAAAAACGAGATATAGATACAGCTCCGACCGACCCTGGTAATCCTGAAGAGCATCTACGTCAAGGAGATGGTATAGGAGTAATCAAGCTTGCTTACCACTAATGACGACAGCCATCATCCCAAATCCTTCGTACTTTTTCACAAAGTTGTCTAAAACAAGTCCAGTACCACAGCTAATCATCATTGCACCCAATAGAGGACTCCATCCTGTCCATATAAGATTCTTAGTCTGAGGATTATGAGAGGAAGACTGGATCATCAGGACAACTAGGCCAACCAGGGGTAATAACAAGGACGACGGAACAAATGAGGGTAATCGGAGAAAAGCAGTCGAACACAACGACAGTAGAGTAAGGGTAAGGAGATCTCCCAAACAACCAGCGACTGGCGGTGCTATGTTATCTAAGCGCAATTTGTTAGTAATGACCATACAAGGTAAAATACAGGGGAACATACCAGGATTAAGCCGGAGTCTTCGACATACGAGCACCAAGGAGCACATGAATGACCCCAGGATTAAGCCACTAAAACTGGCCGCTGTCATCGCTGTGCTAAGGACCATGACAAGTCTGAAAATTTACGCTAATTAACAACGGTGCTCCCGACTGGAAAATGAAAAGTTATCACGCACTGGAATAACCTGGATTTTCGGGTTGAAGGCCCTGTCGGGTCAGTCTGAGACACAAGCCGGGAGTAATGTCGATGGAGTTTTCTCATCGAATATATATCCTGCCGGATTTTAATTTGGGGGGCACTGTCCTGGGGCATTTCCTGGGGCATTGGGTCTCGCGGGGGCAGAACCAATCCAAGAAGGAAAGATAGTATCGCAGCAAGGGCAGAGACGAGCAATGCTTGGACCTGAATCAAGCTCAGATTTCCCTGCACGATCGACGTGCGATTCGAAAGAGTGTCAAGAAACCCAATACTGGCCTAGGAATGTTTGAAACAGTGAATGATAGGATGCTGCTTTCATTGCTTACCGAAGTACCTAGACGCGCTGATAGATTCATTTCTAAGTTACCCTTCAGGTTATTAATGATTGGAATTAGTATAAACAGCTCGTCAACAGCTTGCAAAGATTTCCATCTCTACGTTGACTGTTATCAATCCGAAGGATTTTACGGTCAACTTCTTCACTTACTGAAACTCTCTCAAGCAGTTCTCCAGTGAATACCATCCCAATAACCGTCAGAAAAAGGGTTGGGGCCGCCTGATTAGAATATTGACAAACACATGCCATCATAAGGTTAACGAAGGAGGCTAGGATAAACATATAACCAAAGAGGTCACCTCTATGAGCAAACCCCTGCTGAACATCCATATAGTGCTAGCCTCAGCACTTTTATCTACGGCATATACATTTTCTCCGGGAAGATTTTGGCCTAGCAATAACGCGCTTGCCCCTTCCTGGACATCCTCGTCATCTTCCGGGTAATCTATTGTGGAATGAAAGGACTGTCCGTTATCTGCAGTTTCCTCTGAGATATCTTCATGCGAGGTAGAGAGACCAATGGTAGTAGCGTCTTGATTTCGATAAACGCTGTCAACCATCATGGTGGTCAACTTTTCAACAGAGTAAACCACGTGACCAACATCACCATCCGTCGGGAGATGAAAACAAGTCATATTCAGAATAGTAAACGATAACTCCACACTTGTGCACTTTCAGCTCTTCTTTCATTCATGCTGCCTCGTATTTTCATTAATCATTTACCCTATCTTTCTTTGGTTAAGAGGCGTATGGACCCTGTTAGAGTCAATTGCGCTTGAGTTACCATATGAATCATCTGGAGCATCGGCGCCTAGGACCACCTCTTTATCCCTACCTATCCTTCCCTTTATCACTCGCTTTCCTACTCTTTTAATGAGGGCCCTTCTTCCCACTCCCCGAGCATCAACGTAGACCACACCCACATTCTTTGCACTCTGACCAAACATCTGGACAGCATCGCCCATGTCTCGTCCATATGTATGTCCTAATGCGAGAGACGCATTGTCTGTCGTGTGAGTGACCAGTGTATGAGCGGAGTTCTCCAAGGTCGTCAAAAGGAGGTCGGTGGAAATCAGAAGGCGATTCAGTAGCCTTGGTTTTCTTGGTGGAAGTGGTGGAGGAGCACCTTCGCCTCTCATGGGCGAAGGACTACGGCGGCCACCTATGGACTTCTCGCGATCTGGCGTAAGAGAGTCCGATGCAGCGGAAGAGGTGGTATTGAAGTAGTAGCCGGGAGCATATGTAGCGCTGCGATGCGGTTTCTTCGCTTGGGTAGACGAAGATCCAGCAAACCTATCCGCTAATACATCCACCATCGAGTGGATATAGCCCGTAGTCTTTGCTGTGACTTCAACTGCTTTACCAGATACTTGATGTACCTTGCGCATTCTTTCTTTTGAAGCATCAGAAAAAACCATGGGCTCTGCATTGGGAGTGGAGTTCTTGACATAGTATCTCGCTGCCATCCCCATGCCTTTTCCAATCATATCCGTGGCATAGACGATACCACGACTGTGAACATATGAACAAGGAATCGAGTAAGGAATCGACTGTCTTGAGAACTTGGAATGAACGCACCTAATAAACATCGCAGATCGTATTACACTATCCTGTTCATCAGGAGTTATAGCATGCACACGTATTTCTTGGCCTTCTTCTGGGATTTCGACTACCACAGGATCCTTTTCTCTACCGTTTTCCTTCAAGCGCGGATCCTCACTGATTGTAAACTGTTCTCCTAGGGTACCCACAATGTTACCTTCGTCCTCGTCTACAAGGATAAGACGGTTCTTTAGGTCATTGTCCTGCGAGTCAGGGTCCACCTCTTGAAGGACTCCGTACTGTTGAAGTAAAACTTCGAAGGATTCCAAATCTTCCGCGGCGGCAGCTGAATCGGGCACCGGAACGGTGACTAGGACGCTACCTTGTGGTGCTTTGAACGTGAAGGTCAGATTTCTTCGGGAGTGATAAATCGGGTCTGTCGCAGATAGTGGCAATTCGAATGAATTAAGCCTTAGCACCAACCACACGTCTCTTTGAGACTGCATCTGCCCATTCTGTTGACCCGTTCGAAGCTGGTTTTCAATTGGAATGGTCACGCACTCCAGTGCGAGTAAACCTGTTTGTTCGGGAGGTACGAGAAACGGAGCGTTGAGTTTGACATTAGGTAGAGTTAAAAGTAGGAATCCTTCTGCATTTGTCATGGTAGTGGTTGTTGGTAACTTCGGCAACTAGGTGGTTCTAAATTTGACACGTGATGCAAGATGGAACTCGCCCCTTTTCGGTCAATCTCAATGATTACCCCAAAATTTTCTTGCTCTCAGGACGAGTCAGCTATCATCATCACTCTTTACGTGCCTTCAGTTCGTGTAAGTGGTGTAGAATCATCCAGGTGTTTTCAATATGCCGACCTTCCTTATAGGCATCAGAGGTGGACATTCATGTAGATGGGACTGAATTTTATGTCCACATACATCCCTACTTCCTGCGTCTAAACTTTCCTGCTGATGTGTCTGAGGAAGAGGACTCGTTTGCACGTTACGATCCGTCCACAGGCAACCTCACCGTTAGGTTGATGAAGGTTGTTAAAGGAAAGAATTTTGATGGTTTAGACCTGCTTGCAAATCTACTCGCACCTCCAAGGATCATGGATGGGGTGAGCGTGAAACAGAAAATCACGCCCAGATATGTTACAAGGTCAATCGAAGTAATGGAAGACGATGCCGGAACTCAACCGGAAGGAGATCACCAAGATCGTACGACTCGCACCCTCGACTTCAACCTTCAAAAGGAATATGAAATATTGTTGGAAGGTACTGTCTTTCAGAGCATCGTAGCGTTGAGAATTACTGGATTTGCTTTGACCAGCTGAAAAGAATGATTGGCGATTACCACAAGAACCACTTGGACAGTCAAGCTTAGACTCCACAAATATGAAGTTCAAAGTAAACGTACCCTACGGGTTCCAAAGCCTATATTCCGGGTTCTTCAAGCATACTCGGTACGCCGAAAATAGCGTGTTTGAACTTGGACCTCATGGCGAATCAGCATCCTCTGAGGAGCGCCGCCGACTGAGGGCACGTCACGAGAAGGAGAAATGGGACGAAGAGCACTACATGTGAGTTAACTGGTTGCTGGGTTCGACAACAACTAATTTCGAGTGATACCCAACGGCTCAGTGCAGATTTTGTCAATGACGAGGAGATACGTGAGATCATTTCCTGGAATTCTCCGTTTCTTTCCACCCCTACATCACCTCTGTTCTCTGATGAGGACAACTTGGTGATTATGAGCTTGCCTCGGAAAGAATGTGAGTATTTGTCGTCCCCGTTAAGTAAAGGCTCCTCATCCACTTGCATGTAGATATCATGTCGGAAAACCAGCTGCGAGAACTTTACCTGACGCTTCTTCAGATTCTATTTGCTTATTGCTACGATTCTCGTGCAACACAGTTTGATCCGACTCCTGAATCAGCTTGGACCATATGTGTGCTCACACCTTGCTTCTCAGCCCTGGACGTCTCAATCTCATCTTCCCCAGCTATGGTGCTGAGATCATCATATATCCGTGCCCTCACCTTTCCTCTTTATCGTAATTGGCGACTCTGCGAACAATGCCGGGTTGATCTGGCCGACGTACTCCAAGGAGGAAGGCACTATGTCTCCAAAGCTTTACTCCATGTGAAGCGGATATTGGACCTACATGAGGAATATCATATTTATTCCAAGATCTGGGTTAACGACTTCATTGTATGGACCCAAGTATATGCTACGTGAGTATATTATGTTTGCTCCTTTCTAAGGTTAATGTCTAACAACAGTGGTTGTAGGGATAACAACCTCCAACACCTTTCCGAGATCGTGCGCCACTTGGTCCTGACGAAAGCCTCTTTGGATCTTTCCTTGGATGAGCTGGAGCTTGCGGCTCAGTCTGTAGAGGCCGATAGTGATGACGAAGACGTGCTCAAACCGTAAAGGTCAGACAGTGGTTTTGTCATAAAAATGCTGTGGCGGTTGTTTGCTTTGCATGCATAATCCATGAACGGCGTTAACACTGCCCTGTATAGCACAACTTATCCCGATCCTGAACCCGATGATATGTATCTCTATTAATGTAAATCTAAAGGAGAGGATGAGAGATGCCCATTTGTATCAAGATGGAATTCACGAGCTAGTTGAAGCCAACACTGGAAAGATCATTGATTGATTGCAAGGCATTGTAGCTTATTGGAATCGAAATAAATATCCTCCTGCTAATTGTCGAGGCTATGTAAAAAGCTGGTAGGTTAAGGGTTGCCGTGTCTCAAATGAACTTTGTCCAAAGGACTAAGACTAGTGCGCTGATCATGGATGAGAATGATTTTCAGCTAGGTAAAGAGCACACATACACGCATCACACACTATATATGGGACGGCAATGCGGTGAGACAAGATCCATAGGTGGCTCCATGAAATGTGCAGGTTATGCAAGCGGAGTGGGGGTTTAGGAGGTTGGGGGTTAACTAAAACAAAGCCAGAGAAGAAAAGAATGAAAAAAAGAAAATCACCAGAATGTGAGCTGTATAGAATACGAACATAACCGGAAAAGAACAGCACCACGAAGGGAGGTAAACTGCAGATAAAGGAAATACCTAAATCACAGTATTTTTCTAGAGCAAATGATGGTGAAATAAGATGCAAGTACAATAACGAAAACGAAGCCTCGAGGCGACAAGGTACGTCAGTTAAGGCGTCCTTGGGGTCAGAGGTACAATAGCGAGTATGATTACCGTAGAAATAGATAAAAAAAGTGGATGGGGGGGGGATGAGATAGACACAACTGGTTCTATAGTGTTACCGACGCAGATCGATCCGAATGGGCGTCCCAATCGAGCATAGCCTCCAGTTCCTTCATTTCTCCATTGTTCATCGGACTGAAACCACACGCGCCGCGACCTACATCAACAGCAAGGTAGTTATGGGTTAGGCCACTCTTGAATGGTTTATCATGGTCATGGACCATTGATGGCGCCAGTGAAGGGGAATATAAGATCAAGGGATGCGAGGATGCCGAAGAACTGGATGTACTGAAGATGGAATTTGCTCTTGATGGCGTTGAACTTGGCGCTGAAAATTCCGAAGAGACAGAAGCTTCTCTCGATCTAGGCACCACTACCTGCGCAAAGTCGAATGAAACGTTTGAATCGAGATGATGGAGTTGATCGGGCGAAAGCCAAGCTTTGCCAACAGATTCATCCAAAGGAGAGTCATCGAGTGAATTGTTTTCACTCGGCCAGGTCGAACTCCAATTCGGGGTCCATTCGCCAAACACACTATCTTCGTACTGTGAACCATGGAAGGGGACATCGTTGAGTAAGAGTGAGATATCCAAGGGGTGTTCCCTGGAGAGAGGTGGCGTGGGAGTCCGGATTGAGCTGAGAACGGAGCAGTCGGAATCGGAATCCCTTTCCAGATCCGGCTCAATCTTCACAACCGCGGAGGCCTCGTCTTGTATCTCTGGCAGGGAGAAGTCCCGCATAGTAACGTGGAAATCATCCTCATCATCATCTGACGCATAAACGTCTTCGAGCTTGACGAGGGATGAATCCTCAACGACGGGTGGCGCAGATTGTTCGGTGTGTTGCGTGCCAAGATCATGACAGGGATCGCTGTCTTCTGTTTGTGGTTCTTCACGGTCCAACTCGGCGCAGGATGAATGTGGAGAGAGGGGGATCAATTGGTCAAGGTCCATCGAGACAGATGAAGATGCTGTTGCTCGTGGAATGATTTCAAGAGGAGGAGCTGGTGTACGGACAGGGTTGGAGAGGAGGGAGTTGTATTGGACGGAACGAGGGATGGCAGCGGGGATATGCGGTGGTGGCGCGTTGGCCACAGGATGCACCGATGCCATAGCCCCTCTGACTGCCGCCTCGAATCGTACAGATACTTCACCCGACATCTCAACCTTCCGCCTTTTTCTACTACCATCCTGGCTTGATGAATCGGATTCCTTGTTTTGGGATTTTGGAGATGATATATCTGAAGAAGCCTGTTGAGCCGCAACTATTGTCTTGAGGTCCCAGCCAAGTCTTGCGTAGGGACATGGATATCCTGCATCCTTGGTAAAGCACCAGATCTTCCCTTTACGTCTTCCTGATGCTGCACTGAGGTCTATCTCGTGATGTTTCCAGCAGCTGCCAGCATCAATCATGAAAACGAGAGAGGGCTTGTTAAGCATCTCGCGACGACGCTGATGAGCTCTGAGAGCGTTTCCAAATAGCTGTTCGGGACGGTCTTTGTGACTGGGATTGGAAACCAACTTAGAAAAGTGTTGTGAAATTGCAATACACCATGTCTTACCGATGCAATACCTGTGTCCAGCCTCTTTTTTGTACTGCATGCAGTATATCAGGAACACGCATAGGGTTATTGTCCTATCAAGTATGAAAGATGAGGTCTCTTGCAGAACACGTGAGGGGCGAAACACTTACGTTGGTAATGAGGACATTGAACGCGGCAACCAAGTAGGGATTATCCAGGTCATGCGAGTCCATAAGGCGAGCAAGTGAAGCGGGGACAGGAGGAACGAGTACAAGCGGGACAGTGCCAGCAAGCATGGGTGGTTCGACAGGTCTAGTAGAGACCACAGTTGCGGGCGCAGGTAGGGGTGCTGTCACAGCGGTTTCTGGGGATGGAGACAACTTGCGCTTGAGCAACGGAGGACCGCTAGAATTGAGAGCCACGAGCGGCCTTGCCCTCACGGTTGAAGGAGCAGCGCGATGGGAAGTAAAAAGACGGGGCATTTGCGATGACGACAAGAATGATGTATAAAAGAATGTTTTATGTCGTATCTTCAGCAAAGGCTCATTAAACGAAGAAGAGAATGACCAAACTAAAAGCTGAATAGAAGAAAAAAGAAGAAAAAAATAAAAGCTGGCGAGTTTGAGGCGTTGAGGAGTGGTGGGAAGAGGTAAAGATCCAACAGGGATTTTGCCAGCCAGTTCACCTTTCAATAATTTGCGTGCCTTGTTTTGCGGAGTTGACGCGTCACTCTCGGCCGTATATCACATTCCGGGCTCGCCCGCTTTTGCAGTCGCCGTCCCGCAAATTTGACACGTCACAACAGTCTTGTTTTGGTTGGTAAAAAGGGGTAAAACAACGCCACCACCGCTTAAACTATTCCACCAGTGCAAGAATACGCTTATAGTCCTCCTTCACACTTTCAAACGTCTCTTCCAATTTCTCAACCCGTTCTGTCTTTTCCATCTGTGATAGGAGCTCCTGTAATCTTCATGTGAACATGGGAATTTTGGGGATGGAAACCGTGGCACTCACATAGTTAAAGCGAAAGATACGTTCCTTGACCTGGGTGGACAATTTAGGCGGGAAACATAATAAGCAGCCATGAACCCTTACCTGCAGGCGATAGGCTCGAATCCTCTTCTCGTCATCCGAATGCAGCTTTCGGAGGATCATCATCTCCATAAGACGACTAAATTGTCGCTAGTTCCGACAAGACAAAGGTTAGCAATGTTCGCCACGATCCTTACTCTCATGACCAACCCCAGCAATCTTGAGATCTCGTCTCCATTTCTCCGTCCAGACCCTGTCCATCGGCGGGCCTAATTTTCCCGCCCCATCCTCCCCGTAAGCCTCCTTTAGAAACTTCTCTGAAGATAGGAGCATCCTAAGGTCGCACTTGTCTCTTAGGTCTTCAAACGCCTCCGATGGATCTTCCACCGTTAATTCCGCAACGTCAGGTCTTGATTCCAGAATATGCTCATATATTGCCCGATATAAGCGAGCTGCAAAGTGTTGTTTAGTTTCCACACCAAGGAAAGAAACTGAGAGCTGTCTCGTTGGCACTCACACCCATGACCCTTCTGTTGATAAGGTCCAACGATAACGAATTGGCTGTTCTCGGAGTCATTAGGAAGCAAACGTTTTGCAAGGCGAACAAACATACCTTAGCCTCAATCTCACTTTGTCTGGCCAGCAGTAAAAACCATAGAGCGATGAGTAGCCAATAAAATGGTAAGTATATACCCCATCCTTTCGCTTTAGTCGCTCGTATCTATGCTAGCAATCAGAAAAAGTCAAAGAACGGCGAAGAGGTACCGACAAGACTGCAAATTCCCATTTATCTTCGTCTTCCTGAATGTAGGATCCACCTTCTATGTAGAGGAGAATAAATATCTGCATCCTGCGATGATATTCACGAAACCCGGGTGTTTTCCAATCAACCTACAACCAATTGCCGTTAGCTGAGCATGCTGATACTTGAATTTCAAAGTTCGCTGATCTGACCCAGTAAACCTCATACACAACTGAATCATCCTGAAAAGGAGCGGGTGGTTCTTGATCGTCTTCTCTTTTGGAGGTACCTCTGTTGTAGGAAGCAGGAGTGTAGGAGTAAATTTTCACTCCAAACGGTCGAAATGTTGTAGAATCGCCCTGAACGCCTGCCATGAAATCGGCTTCAGACTTATGGTAGTCTATATCGGATCCTCAGTAGCAAGATCTCGACTAAATCCAATGGTCATACCAGGTGGGATGAATTTATACAGGGTTCCCTCGACATCATCTGCGTTTGCAACCTTTGAGCCCCATTGGACGGACAGGAACTGTCTCAGCGAGCCAGATGCGAATTTCAGCTATAATTTGTGCGTTCGAATTAGCAAAATGACATCGTTAAGTAGAATACACCTACATGAATTTCAAGATCTTCGTATCCGTATATCTTTTCGCCCTCGCCAAAGATCTATATGCAGCTCCGTGAGCAATCGACAAATATACAAAATCCAGGAGTTTTGTGTACAGGATAGGTGAATCTTGGATGGAAAGTTTCGACCAGATCTGCTTCGCGAGGGGATAGCATATCAATGTCATCCTTGAACCGCACTGCACAATCGCACCGCCTGGTTCGTCTCAGTATATCCACCAGAGCACAAGTCACTATAACGGACTCAGCTGAAGAGAAAGCGCCTCATTCGAATCAGCAGTAAATTCGGTGTTTGCCATACTATCTTTGCGCCTCAAATTGTCAAAAATGGGTTGTGTAAGACGGTAACACTCGCAGTGTCGTGCATTACGTAAGCCGCCTCTCACGGTTGATTTTAACCACCATCGAAGATCAACTGGCACTCATATATTTTGTAACCTAACAATAGGTGTGCTCCAAGAAGTGAGACAATCTTTTACTGATATTCGAAGCCCTTGACTTCACAGTCTATCTCAATGTAACAAGCTCTGTGAAGTATCTATTGTTAGTGAGTCCATATTTGTGGAAGCAGCAAAGCTATGTACCTTCAGCAGAAGTAGGGTGAATTGCTACGGTATCATCGAGGTCTTTTTTGCGTGCTGTTAAATACCATGCGTGAAGTGTCAACATCGCGCTGCTTCAAGCTTGTTTTTACGTACCTCCCATTTTAACTGCCACACCGAAGCCTTGCATGATCTCGTCTGAGCCCATCCCAATGATATGAATACCAACTACTTTTTCCTCGTCGCCGACCACTATCAACTTGAACATGGAGGGCTCACGGTGATCTTCAGGTAGCATGCCAAAGTACATGGCCTTGAACGATGATTTGTCTGTTGCGTTGGGTTAGCGTTGAAGCGATGAGGTGTAACAAAAAGCTCACAAATCTTCACGGCATCTCCATATTTTTCTCTTGCTTGCGGTTCTGTTAGTCCCACTGTACCGATGGTCGGATGCCTATTGTCAAGGATGATAAGTAAGATTGATAGGGGGGTAAACCACAACTTACGCGAAAACAACGGTCGGGATGTTGTCGTAGCTCAACTTATCGTCCTTGAATTGCGGAGGTCCGAACACCCGATTAGCCAGACGACGTCCCGCAGCAATGGCAACGGGCGTTAGCAGTGCCTTCCCGGCCACATCCCCGTACGCATAAATTGATGGAACGCCTGTACTCTGATATTGATCTACGATGATGTTGCCCTCTTTATCGGTCTTCACGCCTACGTTCTCAAGACCGAGACTTTCCGTATTAGCGTGTCTACCGATCGCCCAGAGCACGGTATCGACTTCAATGGTGCTTCCATCGGCAGTATGAACAGTGATAGGATTGCCGTTTCCACCCTCCAGTTTTGTAACGCTAGTGCGTTTGTGAATATGAACACCGGTATGTTCCATCCAATCTGTAAGGGTCTCTTGCAAGGAAGGGTCAAAGGTCCGGAGAACTTTGTCATGACGTATGAGAAGATGAGTTTCGGTCCCTAAGGCGTTAAAGACTCCAGCCAGCTCGACAGCTATGTAACCGGCACCCACGACAGCAACCCTCTTTGGTTGTTCGTTAAGAGCGAAAAATCCATCAGAGTTGATCCCAAGGCTGGCACCTGGGATTTTCTCCTCGCTTGGAATGGTAGGCCTTCCTCCTGTGGTGATCCCAACAACTTCTGTATTGAGAGTGTACACAGATCCATCATCTCTGGTTACTTCGATTGTATGTGGGTCCTTGATACGAGCCCAGCCTTGATGATATTCGACGTGTTCTCGATTGAGGTTGCTCTCGTAGATTCCATTCAGTCGTTTGACATACGCGTCTCTTTTGGATTTGAAAGTGGACCAGTCGAACTTCAGGGGTGCTGAGGTCGAAACAGCATCGGGGAATCCGTACGATGCGGCAGCTCGCAAGCGCTCTGCGATGTCAGCCGCATACCACATAATCTTCTTAGGGACGCAGCCTAGTTATCAACTTCTTAGAAAGCTACGGACAAAGATTCTGCAGAGTACGCCAAGAACTAACCAACATTAACGCATGTGCCACCGAGCGTATTCGTGCCTTCAATTAATGCAACCTTCTTCCCGTATGATGCAGCTCGGCGCTGGACGTGACGAGAGGTAAAGAATCTTTCACATAACTGCCCGTAAATGATGTGTAAACTCACCGCTGAAGCAACCCCAGCGCTCCCACCACCAATGACAACGAAATCATACTTGTCGAAACCTGGCTTTTCAACTGGAGGCATGCTGCTAAAGGTCCTGAATACCTAGTGGACATCAGATTCTGAAGAACCCAAAATTTTCGGAGGACTAACCTGAACAAGGTATCGATACGCTATGGGGGGGTTGCGTCGAAGCAACAACTGAGGCATATTTAAAGTAACCGATTAACTCAGACTCAGAGCGATAAGCGATAAAAGAGACTCTCACGGAACAATGGTGCGCCATGGAATGATTACCAGACTTAGTAATGATTTTTCCTCATCGCACCAGATTCACGCGCGCACAGGCAATCTGCTGACAACTCCCTCGAGACCCTGTCAGAAATGTGGCAAAAATTTCGGGTGGAGGATAGCCGTCTTCCGTGGCTAGAAGTTTGGTGATTGCGAAGTCTTTTTTTTTGCTGATTCACATCACAATCTGAACATAGATCAAGCCTACATAGATTGAACGCTCAACTCGGGGTTTTGCCGTTCCAAAGAGTATTCAAGAAGAAACACAGTAAACTGTCCCTCCCCCGGTATCTTCCCAAGAGAATGAACAAAAGTTTCTGACAACTATTCAGTCCATGCCCGCAATTGTGAGCGGAACTGCATACAAGATACTAACAGTAGGGGTAGAATGAACGATAGATCAACATACGCGATGGAGATTCTTTGCATCACCCGTGTTCATTGATAGTTATGTCCAACTGGCATACTTTCTTGTCGCGTTTTGGATTGATTAAGAGTTGTTAATAGACCATTACAAATTTGCTTTTTTCGCACCCCACTTAAACAAGAGAAGCCAATGCCATTCTGAAAGCGGGACAGCAAGACATACTTAGTAGATCAAGTGCATTGATGTATAT
>WSUA01000587.1:0-13434 GCA_019633455.1 Tulasnella sp. 419
CCGGGTTCGTTCGGTGTGGTCATGTCTTTGGTGTGTCATTCTTATTATTATCGTCACCTTAATAACTTTCTTCAATTCATATTTTTCTCGTCTTTGTATCCCGATCATCACTGTCTTTGTCCCCGAAACAAAGCCTTTTGTTTGAAAATCGAAAAAATGTGACTTGATTAGGATGATCCAAAAGCGGGCAACAACAGAGGATCATGATCACAAACTTTGAAGATGACATCATTGTATGGGCCAGTGCAGTGTTGCAGGACAAGGATCGGCTTGAAGGACCCGCTTCCACGGAGAAACATTCACTGAGCGACTTTCATTCACAAACATCTCGCACTCACACATAGAGAGATACGTACCCCGTCATCTTCTTATTTGATCGACGGATACGTTGGTTTTTAACCAGGACATTTCCACAGGGAAAAGGTCTTCCATATCAGGGAAGGAATTGAGTGTAGCCACAAGGGTTTATATATGGATAGATTGTCCAGAGGGGCTGTCCTTGGCACCTCAGTCTGTCTCGCCCAATCTTAACCCAATCCGCTTGATCTGAACTTTAACTTTATAAAAGACTCCATCATAGGAATGTCAAACATTTGTCGGCATTCTCGACAGACATGCGTCCTTATCACTAGTACTATGAATTTCATGTGGAGTGACAATCCTTTCACAACTGTCTCTCGGAAACACGCCACTAGAATGGAAGATTGAAGTTGGCTAATACACCGGTGGTTTATATTATAAATTTGGGCAGTATCGCTCGAAGTGAAGATTGCTCTTCTTCTGAAAAAAACTCCCCCCTACGGAGGAGAAGCACCAGCAGGCTCTCCAACGGTAAAACAGATTTCGAGGATGCCCTTGCTTCCACCATGCTAACACATTCAGACGGTGTAAACCTGCATTGACTGAGAGTCAAGTGGGTTAGGCGAGGGCAATAGGTTGTCAATAATCTGAAGATAGATGAAGTCCGTGGCTGGCGCAGGAGAACAAGTTTACTGAGCGAGGGAAGATTGGAGAACGCTGTCTGGAGGGTGGATAGTCCATATCGATCGACGGCCGTTTCGGTAATCCATGGATTTCGACCGGAAAGAGAAAGGCTTTCTAGATTTGGGAAAGGATTGGACGTGGCAATAACCGGTAGAATGGAGTTGCAGATAACTCTAGAGTCTATAGACCGGACTGAAGGCGCTTGGATGTGTTCCAATATCGGGACATAGGAGTCTTGGGATCCGTTGACCTCACAAGAGATCAAGTGAGGTAGTGAGATTGGAGTAGTCATCGGCAAAGCCCTGTAAGTGGGATCAAGGAAGGAGTTGAGCATGATACTGAGGTGCTCTAATTTCCTACACCTTGAAAGAACGTAGAGAACCTCATTGAGTTTGAAATGATGGGATTTTTCTCACCTCTGCATGCCATCGGCAATATGCAGTACACGTAGTTTGTCCATAGAAGGGATAGTAGACATTGGGGGAAGTTGTTGAATATCTGTCTTCCAAACTCGCAAGTTTGGAAGCCCGCCATTGAACATGCGGCACCTCCATTTTGAATTAAGTGTCCATTCCCCCCACATATCCACATGCAGGGTTTCCAGCGCAGGCGCAGTGGCCTCTCGCAGCGGATCCGTGAAGAGTCGGAAGCCCTTGGGGAGGAGACGAATATGAATTGCTCTCCAGCGATGTATATGTGGCTTCACAATTCGAAGTATCTCCATGATCCGGGACGTGCCAAGATATGCACGTTGGTCCCATCGGTGACAGCTACCCCAGATAGTAATGTCCAGAGGAGCACTCTTGGATCTCTCCAGATACGTGATCTGTCTTGCCCAATCCTCATCACGACCCCTTGATTTGAAGTTTACAGTGGACCACATTGTAGGAATGTCGAGGATATACTGGCGCCATTGTCGACAGACGTGCGATATTATCACTGGCATCTCCTTTTTACCAGCTGCTAACTGCTTGACATTAACATCCCAGAAAATCTTATAAAGGACATCAAAGGTAAGGTTGTCAATGAAACACTTCCCGCTCATGGGAGGCTCTACCAATGGTTCGGACCGCGGATGAGTCATAGCCTTGAGAACTTCGAACTCAGTATGTCGGACAAGAAATGATCTCGAACGCTTCATAAAGTGGTGAATATCATGGTAAATATGAGGATCAACTACTGGACTTACCAAAAGCTCAACACGAGGTGTGGGCAGCGAAGTCAGCTCATCACAGCATCACGGTAGAATCCGTTCCGTCGGAGCTCCAATCAGGAACAGGAACAAAGGTTGAAGGCTCCACATTCTGCACAGCCACCACACCGGCACACCACACTCGTCAGCACGGCGTGTCGGGACTCGAAATCAAACTACAAAAAGACCTGAAGGTTACCCGCCCTCAACTCGTCTTTACTAAACACCACACAAAACCTTTTTCGAAGATGATGCGAGGAGTCAAAGGCCTCATTCGAGGCCTTGATAGACTTCTCGCCCAGCGGTTACCGCCACCTACATCTGCGCCCGCTCGGTTGAGACATCCAAATAGCCTCTTTAATATTTTCAACCTTGGTCATGGTGGTGGTGCAAGTACTTTGCGATCCTCCGCTCAAACAATTTCAACAATCGCCCACGTTCCTAGAGCAGCTACTCGTATCTCCTCCATCCAATCTTCTCTTACCTTTCCTACGCGAGTTACGCTTGGACGCCCACTATACACGCCATTCTTACCCAAGGTGACGCCCATCCCTAGGAACATCGCTCAAGTCGGACTCGGGACAGCCAGGAATTTCTCCAGTACCCGACATGTGTTCCAGAACATAGTGGACAATGTCCCTATTGCAACAAGAGCGTTTTGGGAGGCAGACTGGGAGGTGAAGTATCCAGTAAAGACGCCTGTCCGCAAAATGAAGTCAAAGGAGAAAAAGAAGTCTTCCAAGAAGGTCGCCGATAAGTTGAAGCCTAAATCGACCATTCCTTCAAATGTTTCCGTTCTTGGAGCTTCCAGTCAAAATGTCACCTCCGACTGTGATACGGCTACCGCCTTTTCCCACTTCTTCCCTGCGCCAACCACTCCACAAGGAGAGCAAGTAACAACCTACTTGTCCATCCCTCTCGCGCCTTCGGAATCACCAAGAAGACCGCTGGCAGAGGATATCCATCATCCTTTACTTCCGGTGTCCAATTTATTCGATACCCATGATCAGTTCTCTACTCATGCAATCCGAGTAGCCTCACTTTTCAGGAAATTGGATGCAGCGGATGTTTGGTCTCAAGGTGTGGAGTGTGATGTGTTAGGAGGAACCAATGCCAACGTCTGGGAGCAAACTCCACGGCGACTTGTGGTGAAGTTTAGTGGATGGACAAAGGACAGGGTTCGTACTATTCTGGGCGATGGAGGACGGAACTGGTGTGAGCTGGACGAAGTGATTACACCTACGCAACAGGCTCCGGTCTTGGAAGATATTCGGCACGCGGTGCAGCTCAACCAGCGCGTACATCCAGGCGGGCCACAGCAGCTCGAATTTGTGATGCCCAGTATAGACTTCTCCTCATCCTTCCTTGATCGTTGGGAGTCTATGCCTCTAGTCGAGCCCGAGGCCACAACCTGGGACCAGATCATATCCGACTCCGATACCGGCCTGGATGACTGGCATCATTGGTCCGATCAGGATGAATCCGCTTGGTCATCTGGGGCTGAAGAGACTATTTAGTTGGTGATTCCTCTAAATCTCGATTACACACTCGTTATTTTCACTTTCTTCTCGGTCTTCATTATATTACAATGAGCCGAGCATGTACATCACATTCTTTTCATATCTAGGTAAATAAATGGAGATAAATCACGGATAAATTCAAGCAGGTATTCTGTACCAATACTCTCCTGTCATCATAAGGAAAATATTTTGAGACTCGGTATTGTCAAAGCTCGTCAAGGGTCGCATGATCTGCTTATTCCCCTGTGCCTCCGGATAACTGCAGTCCGGAAGACAGTATCGTATTTCCAGCATTCCTTCAGCACTAAGACGCTCAATAACGTCGATGACTTCATGCTTGTCGAATAGGTGTTTGATCCTTCCTCTGAGATCGAACTATTTTTAGAGAATGAGTCGGGTGTCACATCGCTTCATGAGGTCAATTTTCCTCACCAAAGAAATACCGGGTCTATTCCAGATCCATCCAGCCACTTGCCGGAGAGCATTCGACCAGACACGTTCGATAACATCTCCGTAAATGTCTAGCCAGCGACGAGGGAACAGCACGTTTTCCACATCTGGAGAGTCGCCAGGTACCCGAACGGTCCAATGCCTGAGATACAAGGAGCTGACTATCACAGGATGTGCATAACCAGTCCAGAAAATAGGCGGGACAGGAGAGGAAGTCATGCATGAGAGGATACGGAGCATTTTCTGTTCGGAGAAACCCGGTGTGATGGACTAATGTAGCAAAGACATGAGGGTTAGTCCTTGAACTTGACGTTGAGCGATATCGAACTAACCATTAGTACTTTGAATGTTATCCCGGTACCCTTAGTAGCCTTAATGACTTCCAATGCATGACGCAGGTCATCGTCTCCTAGATCAGCCAAGGCCAACTTCTCTGACGCATCGATACAACCAACGCAATCGACGATCTTCCCTTCCTGAGCGAGTGCACACGACGTCGTTTTGACACCTTCTACGCTGCTCCCGTGCGGTATCTGCAATTTTTCGCTCACTGATCTCAATTTTTTCAAGAAATGTTCGTCTTTCAGCCGCGCCGAATAGATGCTCGACAAACGTGTCATTGGTCCAACGTTCAAGTTAGCCTGCGAGGTTTCCTGTAGTTGGATTATAATGGAAGTCTCTAGTTGGTCATCAGCTGACATGAAACGCATCAGTACATGGCTCACAGGTCTCAGGGCGTAAGATGGTTGACTCACCGACTTTCTTGCTGTTCCCTTCAAGTTCGGGTCGTGCTATAGCGGGTCCGGAAGTGTCGACCATAATCTCAACCTTTACTGGGTGTCAGTCTGGTGATCGCAAGCCTACTAGATCAGAAAAATACCTTGTCATCAGACACCAATTGAATGAGAGATGCCATATCACCATCATCAGCCAGAAGAGACCAATCCTGAGTGGAGTCTATAATCAAAGTCTCCTCGAAGGATTGTGCATCACGGTACATCTTCGAGTTGATGGGACCAACAATGCTTTCTTGCTGCCTATTGAACCAGTCGATAGTTGGCATCATTTTGCAAAGAACTCGCAAGCATTAACATGCTTCACTCACCAGTCTTGGAACCTCCATGCTCGACCAGGTGCTCGTTTAGTTGTATCACTTGTTACCCTGGTAATGACGTTCGCAGATTGCAGGGCTTCCATAGCTTTAGAGACGTTGTCCTCTCCACAAGATTTGAGCACCGAACTCGCTATCTCAGGATCATAATTACCATCAGAGGTCTCGAGCATCATCTGCAAGTTAACGAAATCAACTCCTTGGTATCATATACAGTAGAGCGCTGAAGATAATTCACCTTGATCGCGGCTTCCGCTACCTTAACCCGTTCAGTTGTTGCATCCTTTCCGTCGTCATCGTAAGGGACGTCACTCCTGGAGACTAATGGTTCTTTCACCATCGCCCGTTCACGTTGTTCTTCACCCGATACATTCCACATAAAGTCCCACTGAGGCTCTATGGGCCGAGATATAATAGAGAAAAGGCTTTCCAGATCAGACATTCGGGCTGGTAGCTCAGGAATTTTGACAGTAGTTGTATCATGTACATTTCCCGAACGCCTGTATAATTAGAATGTCAACTGGTAGAACAGGTGTTGCAGAGTTCGAGACTCACAACGCAGCTTTATCAATGAACTTCCGCAAAAACATGATGTGGGCGACCAAATTGAAGTTAGCTGGGCTTTCTGGGTTGTTGTCCGGGAGTTCATCAGTTCCACGATGTTCTACCCAGAGCTTGTAAAAGGCAGCTTCTAAGCGAAGCATATAGGCCTCGAATCCTGGTTCATCTCTAAACCGTAACATCCGCTGGCGCACGCCATTTCTGTCCGTTCCTGGAAATACTTGGTCCATTGCTCCCCAATCCATCCGACCCAAAGTACGGCATCTGGCCGCGACCACAGCTGTAGCATCTTGGGCAAGTTCGTCGTACTCCAGATTCCATGCGAAACGTGCGCGGCGTGCACCTGTGATGATATCAGACAAATGAAATTTTGCGAAGAAATTGAAGTCACCTTCTTTGCCAGTGCCCGACTTCTTTCCCGCCTTTTTAGATGTCTTGTCCACAGCATGTTGTGCTTGTATCAGGTCTTGTACAGAAGATCTGCTTCGAGATGACCGATCTACTTTCACAGGTCTTGATGGGATTGGCTTCGGACGAGACAATATTGGTGGCCTCTTTGATCCGGGATTAGGATGAGGCGAGAAGGTGGAAGAGATCGCTGATTTCAACCTCTCTCGGTCCACATTTCCAGCGGAAGACACAAAGACTTTCTTCCACCTTATCAGGGAAGGAGTTTGAGTGTCGTCGCTTATGGCAGGATTAACTTCCAGCACCAATAATCTCCAATCATGCAGCACTTTTTCTTTTGCTTCCTTTGCCTTCTGAGCTAGAAGCTCCCTCGCTGCTTTCTGAGCCTTCACTACGTCCCGGCGTTTAAGTTGTTCACCGTTGTCCGCTGCTTGCTTTTTCCTCTGAATCACCGAGGTAATTGAACTTTGCCAATTGGCGAAGAATCTTGAAACCACTGATGTTGGGGCAGCCACAGCAAAGCAGAGTACGTTGAAAGGGTCGTCAGGGTCTGATGCATCTTTGGGGATTGGAATGGCGCCGTTGGTGGAATCCGTGAAGAGCTTGAGGTAAGAGATTTGGTAGCTTGAGAGGGAGTAGTCCTTTTGCCAGGTAGATTCCCTTTTGATAATGCGCTGGATATCCGCATTGATATCAGCTGATGGAACTTCAGCTTGATCCGGGAGAGTAAAGTCCTTGTTCCTTGCGGCATCCTTAACCGCGTTCCAATATGCAACACTCTCCTCGATTGTGGCAATGGGTAGATGTCCTAATCTGGATGGAGGGCCTTCAGTGGACTTGGCGTAACCAAATACGGGAGCGATAAGGTTGAATTGCCAAAATGGAGCCGCGTCGAATGACCTTATCGGGCCCTCCGCTAGAGTGAATGAAAGACTTGCTGGTTCGAGGGCAATATTCTTGCCAGTCAGGTAAGGGTCTGCAGCATCAGCAACTTGCAGTGGTGTGACCACTCCCAACCTCCGTAGACATTCTAGAAGTTCCAAGATGCGCGTGCGCGAACGAGTGCCTCCCGGCAGTACTTGTGTGCGAATTTCGGGGGGAAGATCGCATAATTTAGTAGTCTGACCCTCCGGAGTTCGCAGGAAATCTTCCAACTCGGTGGAGTAGTGAGTGATGGAGACTATAGAACAGTGAACACCGAGGGGTATATCGGACCACAGGTACTCGGCTTTGAAGATGTAATCGGGCACGGAAACAAAATATGTTGAGTTTCCTTGGGACAATGCGTGCAATGTGAAAAGGTGCAGTTCACGTGCACGCATCATCTTACCCGTCATGTACCCATAAAGCTGCGACACAACCCTTGGATCACGAAGCAACTCGGATCGAATTTCCAAGGGTGACATCTGAGCGAGTGATTGTTGTCCAGGCTTTGCTATGCGGCCATGACTTGCATCGAGGGACTGAGGTATGTTCATTGTTGTGGCTTTGAACTTCTCGGAAACCGTTCTGAAAGCTGGTGCTTTGACTCCAGAACGGTCATTAAGCTTGGCGCTAAGATTATTGATGTATGAGGCGAGACGATCAGCCGAAACGTCCGGCAGACAGAAGAGAGTAGTTGGTCGACGTATGCCCCCAATGCTCGTCACAACGGTCTTGACGATCTTGAGAACGCCTCGAGCCTGCATTGTTTCGCCAAGTGTGGAAAGTGTACGTCGGTCCAAGAATGTCCCAGGCGGTGCACTGACTGGTCGACCCTCAGCGGCCCATCTCTCCAGTACGTCGAGATGTCGCTTGCTGAGATCGACCCCAACCATAGCGATTCCATCCAACTCGTTAAGAACTTGAAGAAGTTCTTTTTCACGCCTCATGTAAGAGACATTTTGCGCCATACCCCTGGCTATTAAAAATACGTCAGGACCGGCAAATTACTAATAGGATCAACATACGTTGGTTTACTGGTGCCTCTTGGAGATGGCTTGTGGATGTTTCCTCAAACTCCACTGTTCCCAGAGTTATCTCATTATGTGCTAGATCTGGAATGATATGTGCCCTCTTATTGGGCCGAGAAGACTCAGAACTGGGAAGAGAGGGTGTGAGGGCTCGCTTCGGAGCTGCCGTTGGGACCAGAGAGGGCGGGTCTTCCGAGAGAGAAAGAACCTATAGTCCATTATTCAGAGCGAGATCCCAACAATGAACATCAACAAACATACCATATCATCGTTCGGCGCATTGTAACTACTTTCGGAGACCTGGATGGTTGCTGATCGTAGCGATTCTTCCCCTATACTATGCTGCCCAGGATTTGGGGCGTCGACAACTTGGACCAAGTTTGCTTCCAAATGATTCTTATCCATTTCTTTTGGCGTTTTCTGAGACTTCCGGGAAGATCCCTTTCTGACATCCGCCTTCGCAGTATCAGGAGTTGATTTTTCATGGAGTGTGCTTTCTGACACCTCCACCAAAGGGGCAGACTTCCTAGGACGACCTCGCTTTTTTGGAGGTTTAGTTATATCGTTGTCCTCCAATTCCGCCTCAGAAACTTTTCGCTTCTTTCCATGCGCCTTGGGATCCTCCTCGACCTCACGTGGATCTACATGTTTCTGAGAGTTTTCCGCAGATTTCCGTTTTCTCGACGGTTTGGCGGGCCCCGTTTGCCCATCTTTCCACTCCTTTCGGGGGCGTCCTTTTCGGGGCCTTCCGTCAGGCCCAAGGGGGTTGATATGCTTCCCTGGTTTGGGTTGCTTGACTTTGCGAGACGAAGCCCCAACGCTTGTGCTGGAAGCGAAATTGTCTTGGTATTGAGATAGGTCTTTCAATCCTTTTGAACCAGGTTTATAGAATTGAGACCCGTGGACTGTGGACCAACCACCTGCGAGGGACGTGTCTATGACGGAGCTTTTATCACCCGCATGCTGGGTTAATCCTTCGGCGTCAACCATAGCTCGATAGTTCGTGATAGTGTAATACTTGTGTCGATGCTCGCGCTTCACAGTTTCGATCATTTGGACAAGGGAGAGATCCGCGAGATGTGGAGGAAGCGGCTCACGCTCATATCTGACAAGGAGTTGCTCCACAGTACGTTTATCGAGGTTACCCATCCTGATAGCGATATCCTGCAAAGATTTCTAAGCTCAATTTGTACAGGGAGAAGGGGAAGGGGACTTACATTCATTGTCATTCCTTCGGTGCCAGACTCATGAATCCATCGTAATACCTGATGCTGCATTGAAACATTTGCGACTGGTTGGCTCGCTACAAGTCGAGATTTAGTAAACACTTGAGAAAGAATTGCACTATTAACACACTTTTAAACTCGTTGGAAACATCTTCTGGTGTTTCATCAACCAAATCAGCATCCTTCCCAACACTCTCAGTTTGCGGGACACTAGTTGCTTCCGCTACAAGCCTAACACAAAGTACTCGCGCCCCGGACTTGGAGTTGTGGGGAGCGTAGACCTTTTCAATGGTGCCTTCACTCAATAACTCCTTAATTCTGGAGCTAAAAAGGCGCCTGTCAGGCTTCGTAGGGTTGCGGTATCCCTAATCCTCTATGAGGACCCTTGATTCTATAAGATGGTGCAGATTACTTACCAGCGCCAATAGCAGATTCTCGTATTGATGGAGTCCATTTGGACAACCCTTTAGGAGCTTGATAACCCTTGCTCGAATAATTGAGGTGCTTCCAATCGCGTGAGGCTCCAAGGGATCCATTCCAGGTGTGGCTTCAGTGCTCGTAGGATCGTCCTCGAACTGTGGAACATCTGGCGGAGCATCCTCGATTCTTTTCTGTTCTCGAGCCACCTTTTCCTCCTCTTGAGCTTGACGATAGAAAATACTGTTTGGGTAGAAATATTTGTGAATACACGAGTGCTTCGACTTTCCACTAGTCCGAACTTTATAGCTTCACCCGGGGTCAGTAACCAATCTGAATGATCAATAAACGAGAGTACATACATAAGGTCGAGATCGATAAGCTGACTAGCAAGATAATGGACCGTTTTCTGGTCATACCCTGTGGATTCACCCAGCGTAGTCATAGGTAACCCATGTGCTCGCGATCTGGTGATAAGCTGAAGTGCTGTATATACCATAGGGCTCAGTTTTGCAGACTACATGAGAAAGGATCAGCATTCATCTTGATAAGTATGAGTCAGTGAGACGAGTGTTACCCGGAAATGTGAGCCTGTAATTGCCGCGAAGGACGTTTCATGATCCACGGCGATTCGTAAGGTTGAGCCATATTTAGCGATGAGGTCCTCCAGGCTGCTCCTGGCTTCTTCGGTGGTTAAAGGTTGCAGGCTAGCAGGAGCTCTGGTTTGGAGTGCTTTGGCCTTCGAGCCGGAAGTATCTCCGCCTTTCCGAACAGCGCTCGGCTGTGGTGCAATCACAACCGGTGCACTTCCTTCTGGGACCAATCCAACGGTTACAGACCTCTCTTGCACAATAAGAGACCATACGAATGATCGGAACGAATCGTCGATTGTTTGTGAGACATGATATTCAGTTGCAGGGTCGTCTTTCGCATAGAAACCCTCTATAAACTGGCGGAGTCGAGAAACATCACAGCCTGGGAAGACCGATACTCATGAGTTAGCATACAGTATATTCCTCGGTCAAACTCTTGAAATGCAGTAGATATAGTAGGCAGCAACTGGGTTCGAACCCGGGTGGCAAGTGGAGACTTGAAGAAATTTCTGGAGCAGAATGTAACGCACCTAAATCCCCATCGAACGAGATCTCCCTAAGACAATGATGAACTAACTCATCCATAGGCCTTTTGGCACACGAAGTGCTACGATAGATTGGCTGTGAGCTCTACGATGACAATCGATGAAAATTGTAGGAGTCACCTAGATCCGCCATTAGAGATATCATGATGACGCAACTCCGACAACAGAATCACATGACTCCGAATCCTCGACTACCGTTGTTACGTAGTGGTAAAACATGTAGCGAATATTATCTTCGATCATTCAATTTAGAAAGAAATGTGCAATAAGAAGTGTCAGAGTAACCGCAACGGCAAGTCAGGTAGAGATGAGCGTTAGGGAAATACAACACATTCATGGACGTAAGCGATCTAACGAATACAAAATTGGTACCAAGAGTGAGCCAGCAACGTTCGAGAAGCAATTCAATTGAGAAATGAAAAGAGGCCAAGGTATCACGCAGGACCAGGTAAGAAGGTCTTGCTCTCTTCAGCCTGCTGCTGAGAGCTATCCTTGAAGGCGGCAATACCAACGAGAACACCCAAAATAAAGTAGATAAATGCGACTATTAGCCAAATGAGTCCCCAAACTATGCCATCAAAAGATAGGTCAGCAACTGATACTAGAAGAATTCTAAATATGGAGGTACTGACCTTGTGAGGGGAAGCATCCACAGATTTCCGCGAACCGAGACGCATCGCTCTCGTTAACCTTGCGTGCAAGGGTATCATCTATGACATCCCAAATGGTATACATGCAGCTCATGACTCCCACGAAGAGAATCTAAAACAAGTTTTCCAATTAGCCCCATGACAATGAGAAGAATAGGTACTTGTTTGACGCACCACATATCGCAAAGCCACTGAATCCGCAACAAACCATGCAAGAATTATCAGACCTCCAAGTCCGGCCACAAGTAACCATGTTCTTTTGCAATGAAGTGTTGAAAGTCAACAACGACTGAATTTACTAGAGCTGGGAATAAAACTTACAGCCAATTCTTCCTTGCCCACCACAGAGTGAAAACAAAGAACACAGCCAATACGATGCATGCAATCTTAGATGCCTTGGTATCAAATCCGCACGCAATGAGACATGCTCCAATAAAGCTACTGCCCAGATACCCAGCAGATAAGGTAATCCACTATTGAACGGATATGCGTCAGTCTACCTTCGCTTATCTGGAACCGTGTACAGCTACTTACGCGAACACCACCTGTTGTTTGGAGTGGAAATCGGATAATGAGTTATATTAGGTATTGCTTGCATTTTACTGATAACGTACCACTCATTTTCGTGGCTCCACCTTCATCAGGATCAAGCTCGATAGAGTGGATTCTGGCGCAAGTCAAGACACCTGCCAAAGCATGGCTCATCTCATGGAATCCCACAGTGAGCAACCTGCGTGAGCCATTCTATCAGCGTCTGGATTTAGTACGAGTGACAGATTCTCTCACTTGAAAGGGTATACTTCGTAATTCATCGAAAATTCAAGAATTAGCACTTCACCGCTTAGGAGCTTGGAATGGGGTATGAGTGAACAGTTCACTCACTGATCCAGCTGAGGAATGGTACCACCCATAAAATCGCAATGACAATAATATAGACACCAGCAACAATCAATGTAGTTCTCTATTCAAACCATTCGGCGAGAAAGGATATGTGATCTGACGATTACGTCGCTAAAGCCAAGACATTGGCTTACCTGAGTCGCATTGGGAGTCAACCTCTCTCCTATGGTTTCTCGGGCGCTCAGATGATTTGAAGAGCTATAACTGTGGCTATAGTCATAATCTTGAAGTGCAGGCATCCTGCGGTGGAAGTAAAGTAAAAAGGGAGGGGAATAGTATGACACCCATGACCTGGGCGTAGGTACCCCTCTTTTTTGTTTGTTTCGGTTAGACTGCGACGGCCGCAGCACGTGCACCGCCTCCAGAACCACATTGACAACGAACCACCGATTTCAAAATAACATGAGAGCCGAACCAAAGTTGGTAATTTGGGGCTCGACTCGAAACGTTTGTGGATGAGGAACAAATCTGTCGACTTGAACGCTTACATAATACACGCTAGCTGACACTAAGGAACAATGCTGCCATCTAATGACAATCTGATGTTGGTGAAATTGGGGGCTGGCTTCAGACCTTTTGCTTCATTGCAACAGTCGACTTTTCCCGGAGAAAACAAGATACACATTTAAGAAAAAAAAGTCGGATTTAGGTACAATGAGAATGAGCCGTGCTTGCACATTGAAACACTGGTAGAAGCGAGAAAAACAGTAGACAAAACATCCCCCATTCCTCATCGCCTATCCCTGTCTCTTCCATATCGATCCCTTGGAGGTGACCTATCTCTTGAGCGTGAACGATGCCTATCCCTTGAATCTCGTCTTCTTGGAGGGGGAGATCTACTCCTCATATCTTCATCTCTATCTCGATATCCACCTTTACTTGGACCATCCCGACCATATCCTGGAGACCTGGATCTCTCAGCAAC
>WSUA01000588.1:2505-13430 GCA_019633455.1 Tulasnella sp. 419
AGACTTGAAGAACATGGTTAATCAGGTAGGCCAACTTGCTACTATATAATTTAGAAACAATCTGACAGGCCCATTAGGCTGCTATCCAAGCTTCTAGAGAAGGAGCTAGCTCTGTCAAACTTAATCACTTCGAATGGGCAAAGGTATGTGGAATTGTGACATGATGATATGATGAAATGTTGATGTAAACTTGTCTCCAGGATAAGATTTTGATGGGTGCAGAACGCAAGACGGCTGCCATATCTGATAAGGAAAAGTTGATGACCGCGTACCACGAAGGTGGACACGCACTTGCTGCTTTGTATACAGAAGGAGCGATGCCTCTTCACAAGGTGACATGTGTTCCTCGGGGTCACAGTCTTGGAATGGTGTGTAGTATTCTGGTTTTCTCAAAATTTCTCGAACATTTGTTTAGCTTGCTATTCCTTTAGACCACTCAATTGCCCGAGAACGATCGTACTTCTCAAACATACACCGAGTTCCTTGCCACGATTGATGTATGCATGGGAGGTCGAGTTGCAGAGGAATTGGGTGAGTCATCATTCAGTTCTAGCGTTGTTATAGGACTCACAGGTCTTCTTTAGTCTACGGTAAAAACAGCGTAACAAGTGGTGCCAGCTCTGATATCCAAAAGGCTACCCAAGTTGCACGCTCTATGGTCAAGGTACGGCTATTGAATTTTATGAAACACATTACATCTCTGAACTGAAGTCCATCTACTTTCTCAGTACTACGGCTACTCTGATAAACTCGGACCAGTGTTTATGGCAGACGAAGAAGTCAGTCCACAAGTCAAAGGACAGGTGGATGAGGAAGTGAGGAAGTTGGTGAATGAAGGTGTTTTCCGCGTGACGGCATTGTTGACAGAAAAGAAGGACGAGTTGGATAAGGTAAGTGATAGTCAGCGTTTTTTATGGAACAACCATTCACCATTTTGTGACAGTTGGCACATGCCCTCGTGGAGTACGAGACCTTGAACGGCGAGGTTCGTAATTTATGCATATTCGATCGACCCAGTGACGAACTAACTGAATTATGTGTAAATAGGAAGTCAAAAAGGTCATAAAAGGAGAAAGGATCCGATCTGTGCTGGAACCGATGGAAGAAGTTGACATGAGCAAAGACGGAGGAGTACGGTTGGATTAACTATCTCTCATCAAGTATATACATACACCTTAGACTGTCCTTTCCTTTTCTTTATGGATTCATTTGCACCTCACTTTCGTAGTAACATTCAATAATCAAACGGCCTTGCTTTTTAACTCACATGAGAACTTGGAGTGGGGCTAATCAGACAGCTTCCCATAACGAAGGTTCATAGCAAGAGATCTACCTAGGTACATGAGTGGGATGTAACGACACAACTAACGTAAGTAAGCGTAAAGAGATGAAAAAAAAAAAAAAGAAGAATAACCCAAAGCCGTGTCCATCGTGATCCTTCCAACATCTACCAAGATGAAACGAACTAGATATCGAGGAAAGAGGAAAAAGCGTTCGTAAGAAAAGAGATTTTAGTTGGGGAAACGGGGGATAATAAAACGGATGATAACGATTCGGCACAAAAGAACGGAATAAGCCATCCCAACCTCGCTGAAGGAGACGCGCGTATCCATGATGAATCAATGGTGGAGAGAAGACAGGGCAAGGGTAGTAGGGACACATTTTTTCAAGCAATTCATCTACCACCTGGGTGCACCGAACCATTTCTTGGTTGTCTTTACTCTTGGTCGTTGAACATAGACCTCCTCTTCAATATATTCTTCCTCTTCCACAACTTCCTCAGTTGGCTGAGGAACCTCCACAAAGACCTCCTTTGTCCTTCCTGGGCTGACACCAGTTGCAGTCTTGACGAGTGTCTCGGGCTTAGGATGGGCCGCTACACGAGTGTTGGCAGGAGGAGGCAGGACGGTCTGAGTGTGAATGACAGTGGAAGTGTGAATAACAGTTGCGGTTGGTACAGAGGGGGAAGGGATTTCAACGGGAATTTCCATCTGGAGAAAATTAAAAGAACCATGTCAGTTATAATCGCGCGGGATAAGAGAGTAGAAAAGACGCAGGTATTTGAAATGACTTAGGGAGGGGAGACGAGACGAACATGATTTAACGGATACACGTGCCGTCCTTCAACGACGGAGAGAAGGGAGAGGGACTACGAATTCTGAAAATTTGTTGCCGAAATATGTATTTGTGAAGTCGTTATCGAAAAAGTATTTGATGTTCAAGTAACCAGAAGCCAAAGCCGTTTTTGTGTCCGTTTGATGTGTCTCGCGTCCCCCTCCCTGTGTCTCTCTATTGGTGGCGGGGTGGAGGCTTAGTACCAACCTTTGGTGGACTAGCCCTGCGTGCCTCTCCATAGTAATGACGAGGATGTTCAGGTTCGTAGATGATTTCCTCCTCAATGGGCTCAGGTGGTTGGAGGTGCCTGTGAACAAAAACCAGATAAGATAAGAAACTGCGGGCGCTTAAAACAAAATTCTACGACTTACAAAAGTTGCTCCATGATCCAAGCTTCACGTTTGGTAGCATCAGATTCACGCTTGCCAATAGCTTCCTCGCGAAGACCAACATCCTTTTCACGCTGAGAGATCTTGAGCTCGCGGTCAACGATGGCATCCATACGTTCCTTCAACCAAGCAGGTCCAGCAGTTTCAACCTCAACAACTGTGGTAGTAGCAGGAGCGGGAACGGCAGGAGCTGGAGGAGGAGGGGCAGCGCGGGCGACCAAGGACATTGAAGGAGTAATTTCCTCTTCAAGAACGCAAGGTGGGCAGACGGGAACGCCAGCAGGATAACCAGCGAGGAGTTCGGCTTCACGACGAGCGACTTCAGCCTCACGAAGAGCAACGTTTGACTCGCGAGAGACCAAAGCATGAGATCGCTTGGGGGTAAGATATCCCCAGAAACCAGCTGAGGTACCGACGTGATCACCGTTGGGGTCTTCAGTTGCAGCTGTAGCTGTAGCTGTCTTGTGACTGGCTGCATGACGCGAAGGAAGCGAAAGCATGACAGCAAGAACAGCAAGGATGAGAGAGAGGACTAGGAGGAGAGTGGTGGATGAGATGGTTCTGTGATGATGATGAGCGGAAGAAGAGGTGCGATGGCGATGGGTGGTCGTGTCACGGTCATTGTCGCGATGAGAGCTAGATGGGTGTGCCTGGTTGGAATGAAAATGTCAATTCAAACTGTGTATGCATCGTATTGTACTACTCACCATTCTTGCTGGAGTTCGAACAGTAGACGTAGAAGAAGAAGAGGTCGTGGAAGTGGAAGAGTCTGACGGAGGAGGATGAGAAGGCCTGTACGGCGTATCAGTGAACTTCAATGAGGACGATATGCTGGGCAGAAGATATTACAATCGTTAAGGACGATGAGGAAAAGAAGAGGGGAGGGAGAATAGAGGAAAGAGAAGTTGCACTCACCAAACTCAGTCAGGCCAACTATTTCAACTGTTTGGTAGAAGAAAAAGCCTCGAGGCGTTCAAACATTCCAACTTTTGTTTGGTCCCCACACAATTGTGGCGTCGCTTTGTTCTTTTGTTCAATCATCAACAAACAACCCACGTGGATCCTTTCTATTGTCTTTCAGGTACATTATTCACTTGTTACAAAGGTGCAGCTGTATGGAAATTTTCAACATCCAACTAGTGTGCAAGTGATTAGTGAACACAGTCCAGTGAGCGAGCGGCCTTTGAGGATGATCCGTTAACGAAGCTCATACAATCTGACCAAAGTCTGACGTATTGTCTTGTGACCAATCGACCATGTCATCACAATCCAATTCGGGTGAACTCTTGCCAGAAGCGCCTTTAAGGCATACCCTCTTTCATATCCCACCAGTGTATGTTACTTATCCCCGAATGGAATCCCTTCAACTCATCCTTTGAATCCAGAATACCGATAAAGAATGCATCCAGTTCTTACATGAAAACCGATGGTCAAACAATATGGGCAAGAGGTCCGCCTTTGGGTAAACCAGCTGCTTCATCAGCCCAAATGGGTCAATCAAGCTTGCCTTCAGATGCACCGAGGGGTTCGGATGTACTCATCATTCATCCAGGATCCCGTTGGCTACGACTGGGCAGAGCATCTGATCCTTTTCCTGTCTCCATTCCTCATGTGATTGCAAGAAAGCAGAGTTCTCCTCAAGCAGCAGCGGACTTTAACCCACCACCTCTTAGTAGAATTCCAACACCGGGAAGTCCTAACAAGAACGATGGTCAAGATGCCATCTACACCCAAGCAGAGGTGATGTAATATCATCAACCTGACTGGGTATTAATGTTTGACCGTTAGTTCTATACAGATTGAAGAAAATGTATCTACCATCCGGTCAGCTCTGGTCTCTCGGATGGATTTCTACAAGATTCCATATGACCCCGAAGCCTCTGCCTCTTGCGCTGAATTCAATGACACACCCGGTCAACCCGAAACAATCGACGAGTCAAAGGACGTATACCGGGTTGACTGGGTAGCAGGAGAACAGCAAGAAAAGGTTTTCATTGGTCACAAGGTAAGTTCTAACCTGTACGATTCACAGTCGCCATGCTCATCAGCAAGAATTAGGTGTTCCGAATAGCAGATCCTGCTGCCTCCGGTTACGTGGTTAGATGGCCACTCTACGGGAACCACTTCAACACAAGAGAATATGAGTCACTGCAAGGTGTCTTGAGCGATCTCGAGGTGTTATGGGAGATCATCATTGGACTTGAACTAAACATTACCAGACGCCAGTTCAAAGTGAGTATCAGCTCTCAAACTCCCCAAAGACATACTTGACCATCATTTGAACGATCCAGGAATACTCGGTAATCCTATTGATTCCAGATTTCTTTGACAAGAACTGTGTCTCTGAACTGGTAACTTTACTCTTGGTCCAGATGAGATTTAAACGGGTGGCCGTCGTCCAGGTGAATGTTCCAGCTCTTCGTAAGATTTTCTGTCAACTGACATTTGCATTCCTTAGGAAGGATACGGAGCAGCCCTTGGAGCTGGTTTGACAACTGCATGTGTAGTAGACGTTGGAGCAGTAAAAACAAGCATATCATGTATCGAAGATGGTCTCGTATTGAGTGATACGCGGTATGGGCCCTTTGACTCTTTCTCTATTAATTGAAGTACCCATCCCGAACCAGAATGTTCCTTGACTTTGGCGGTGACGATATCACAGAGTTCCTTCACAACATGTTAGCCGGTATCAACTTTCCTTATAGGGACATCAATCTAAACAGGCTTTATGACTTGCATGTCATGGACGATCTCAAGGCTAGACTCTGCACTCTTTCTGAGGTTAGTGGTGTTCTTGATAGCTAACCTGATATATCCGGTAACACAACATTTAGGCTGATGTCGAAGTCCGAACATATGACTTCTTCGTTCGAGCACCCGGGAGACCTACCCAAAAGTACATTGTAAGGGCATACGACGAGACTATTGTTGCAGCCATGGTAAGCTCCTCTCGACGGTATCATTTGGAAAATATTGATCTCTTCTCTCAGTGTATCTTTGAGCCGAAGATTATCGATTTTGATGCAAAGAAGAGAGTGAATCCTTCTAGATGGCACATAGAGAACATAGAAACAAGTGACTTGGGGAGTGATAACCCAGTATGTCTTCTCGATTTCCATGCTCGTAATCTGACTTACGTGATTCCAGACTTCAGCTATGGTCATATCAACTCAACACCTTCTACCACCTCCACAAGTTCTCCCTGATGGCACGACGTGAGTTTGAATACTTCACTTCAAAATAGCTACTTACTGATACATCTCGTCTAGTGTTCCTCCTCCAATCACGATTGATATGAAATTCGAAGCCGCAAAGTTACCGTTAGATGTTGCCATTTTCAACTCCGTCCGCGCAGCCGGTGTGGACAAAATCAAACGTTTCCTCCAGTCGGTTGTAATAATTGGCGGAACTGCCCTCATCCCCGGTATGATTCATGCCCTGGAATCACGGTGAGCTTATTCTTTATTGTATCAAGAATAGTTGTCTGATTGCAAGCATCTCTCATAGACTTCAAGCCATCGCCTTCCCACTGATACCGGGTATAGAGCGGCTTTCAGTCATGACAGCCCCTCCAGAAATAGACCCAAGAGTGTTAGCTTGGAAAGGTGCAGCCATTCTTAGTCGACTAGATCAATTCAACGAAATGTGGATATCAGAAGGCGAATGGGTGAGTGATGGCCATTACTTCCGATTATCGTCGGGCTAAATCATAATCTTGAAGGACTTACTTGGCATGAGGGCACTCAAAGAAAGATCCCTCATCGATAGACCCAGTAACAACTAGGATTTGATTCTTGCTATTGGATCTAGCTGTCCTTCAAACATTCCACGATCACACGGTCCTTGGATTCGTCCAAGGTCAAGTGTTCAAACGTATTATCCAATTATAAAAGTAGCTGATAGCCCAAATGACACGGTGTTTCCATGTAACTAGGGACTGACCTGAAATCCTAACCAATGAAATGTGCCACAAGTACAAAAAAGCGACGAAAGCAAAAACAATCTAAGATGTGATTCATCGTGAGCCTGGAATGGCTGCTTCAGGATCAATTTTGAGCTTCATTGGATCTTCGTTCTCCTCAGTGTCGAGTCCAATGGTTTCCCTCATTCTGAGGGCTTTTTGCATGTTCGCGGCACGTTCCTCTTCAGTGACCGCGCCAAATATGATATCGATACTAGGAAAGGATTCAGAGTGAGCTCCGAGCGCTCTAAGAAAAAATCAGACATACGCTTCCATTGAACGTCCTCTAGTTTCAGGACATATCATGTAGCAGATAATTGCGCCTCCTCTATTCAGCAGGATTGTCATTAGTGAGTAAACCAGCAAAGACCACAGAACTTACACGTTGATCTGCATTGTCATATGCAGGGCCACCGAGTCAGTCAGGATCTATAGATGTCATTCGTTTAATCACTTACGGTCCCGACTGTCAATCACGAAGAACATCAGAATGATGCTGATATAAGGGAACTAGGGAAGCACTCACAGATCGCCCACATTTTCCAACTGCGACCCAGAAAAAGAATGAAATCAAACCTCATCAGAACCCACTCAATCACATCATGGACACAAATCATACCCTATATTGACCTAAATGCAGCAGACATTCGTGTGTTGGTAGATATTCTTCGCTGAAAGATTTCAGGTACTCACGAATCCAATAGGCGTTACCTTCGCAAGCGCGAAGTTATTGCTCCAGGTCAACAAAGTGAACACCAGCTGCCCAGCTTCCCTCAGATGTAATGGGAAGAGCTCAGACGCGTATAGCCAAGGAAGGGGACCGTGCGCAAACGAATAGACGATGCTATACTGAATTTGAGCCATGGTCTGCTGTCGAGTTTGTCGTATACTTACACGTAGGCGTATATGAGCGCCATCATGATTTTGCTAGCTACGGTGGGTGCGCGTTCAACGCCATCGCTGACTTGAACGGGATGTGTGGCAAGGATCGCGCCAATGGTCTATGGAATGATTGAAGGATCAACCCCACAAACAGAAATTCGGGGAATAGCTGCAACTCACAAAGAAGATTACTCCTTGAATGAAGGCACCCACAGATAGTCCCACCACGCGACCATATCGATTGACCGTAAGGATGATAGCTGCAATAGTTGTGGTGAACTAATATATGGCAAAGTGTCAACTGTGTCGACATAATTATACGACCCATTGCTCACCTTGAGGCAAGTGAATACTCCGCTAGCTAGCAGACTTGTGCTATTGGACGAGAAGCCTATGGACTTGAAGATCGTGGGACTAGCAATGATTTTAATTAAGTCCAACCTCTTGCAAATATCAGAAATATTGGAATACTCACGCGTAGTATAGAACAGCAGTTTGAGCAATCCATATCTGCCATACAGCGACAAAGGCAACGATAACAAGTCTACGTCTGTTGCTCTTCTTTCTTAATAGTTCCTTCCACCTTTCCAATCTTCCATCGCCTCTAGTTGGAGACAGCGTTGCCCAATATTCTTCATTCTCCATTACTTGAGCATAGATCTCAGATAGCTCAATTTGAATTTCGGGGGACTTGGGTGGAAGGTTGCGCAGGTAGGATAGAATGGTAAGAGCAGATATGTGTTGAGCGTTTGTGACACCCTTGTTTGATGAATGACGTCTTGTGAGGTAGTGGAATGGCGTAACAACGGGTCTTGTCATCATCCGTTCAGGCAGATCCTCTGCTGCTTTATCAAGTGGTGACGGGCCACCGATCGGAGTTTTGGAGGGGGATGACGGCGTCTGTTCCGCAGAGTCCACATGAAGTGGGGAGATCTTTGCTACAGATGAAGTTGCTAGCTGGACTGCAAGCTCTTTATCGTCGTTGTCATGCTTGACGTCTGAATTAGGCTCATGACCTTGTTCCTGGGGTGCGAGGACGGGGACTTCAGTCGATGAGGGAACTTGGCCGCCCTGGGCATGCGCAGCTCGTCGACGATTAGATTGAATTTGCTTCCGAACAAGGAACCTTGGCGACTCTGGAACGAACAAGAGGCCAATCCCAAAGAGAATACCTGGAACCAATCTAATGGTAGACTTTTAATATACTATCAGGACAGAAGGAGATAGCGTTGCTCAAGCTTACTGAAACCCGATAGGAATACGCCCTGTGGAGACAACTGTGTGAACGAAGGGAGCGGCGACGGGTGGAAGTCCGGGTCTTACATTGCGTGGACAAACTTTCTGAGATATGAACGCTGACACCATAGCTAGTATAAACTCAAAAATGAATGCTATTGGCTGACGGGATTGTAAAGAGTCACTTACCCCATCCAATACGCGCTGATCCGTCCATTTGTGGGAAGAACTGTTTAGCACTCCACCATTTTGCTTACATTTTGATACTCACAGCATGCCCCCCGTGACCTAATTATCAATCAGATGGGAATAAGTTACCGGTAGAAGGGATAAAAACCAAAGACAAGCGCTCACAAGGTTGAGTTGAAACGCGCTGACCGCCCTGCTTCGTTGCGACTTGGTGGCGCATTCAGATACATAGACAGGAGAGACCTGAGAGACGGTGCCAACTCCAATGCCAGCTAGGACTATAGTCGAGATATTGCGTTGAATACTTAGTGAAGGGACACGGACATATTGACTTACATCTCCCAACATACAACTGCTCAACGCTCCCAAAGCAAGCTGTCTGTACAGCACCACCGATCAGGAAGAATATATTGCCAATCATGAGAGCCGTTCGACGACCTAAATAATACGATGTCTGAGACGCTACCAAGGCACCGAGGAATGCGCCTCCGCTAGATAAGTTTGATCCAATAAGTGTCGGGGTTGAGGGATGTGTGATAGGGAGTGGACTTACAATAGTATTGACACGATATTAGAATTGAGATTTGCCCTGGCCTCTTCGTCCCCGTCGATGCTGAAGTCTCGCTGAAAGGACGGCAGAACTATCACCGCGCCAGCAATACCAGAATCATAACCGAACACCCTTCAAAAGAGATGAATACATTGAAAAATCAACTGAATTGTTGAACTTACAGGGTGCCAAAATTGACGACAGCGGTGAGCAACAGAATCCGTCGATGTTGGACGATACTTTTGCGGAGCGACCTGAATCTCGTCATGAGAGTGGGTGGACCGAGCCGATCGACGACGGCATCCAAAACATCATTATTTCTATCTGGGCGTCCCATAGAAGAGTCAAGTCAAAGAGGACAAACCAACACCAAAACACTTTCTGAGGGCAGAAAGATTAGCCCAGGAACGGTCTAAAGGCTTGGCAGGAGGGGTGCATCATAAACCCCGGTCCATAATTTAATTGGATTACAATTTCCATCACATCGTTCCCACCCACACAGCCTTTTAGGGATGCGTCGTATAAATGTCATCGGAAGTCTAAATGTCGACCTCGTGAGCACGGTGAAACGGGTACCTCAAGCTGGAGAAACTATTTCTGCAACCGGTTTCTCAACCAACTGTGGTGGAAAAGGCGCAAATCAAGCAGTCGCCACAAGTAGACTTGCTGATCAAACGACTGTATCCTTTGTGGGAGCAGTGGGCAACGATGAATTTGGGCGAAAACTGAGGGACGGAATCAATAAAGAAGGTGTCAACGTGGACAACGTCGTTGTAAGAGAGGAATTATCGTCCGGTGTCGCTGTGATACTGGTGAGCACATTTCACCGTTACCTTAGCACTATTTGCAGAAGTGATTTTTGGATAGGTAGAAGAGTCTGGTGAAAATAGAATCATTATATCAGCGGGGGCAAACGCAGCCGTGACCCCCGCTGCTATTCCTGGACACCTATTCGCACCGAATACAGCTCCCGATCTCATCATATTACAATTGGAAATCCCTCTCGAAACCGTGCTGCATGTTATTTCTTTAGCGTCAGCAGCTACACCGCCTGTACCAGTCCTCTTCAACCCGGCACCAGCGGTCACTCTACCGAATCATATCTACCCGTTGGTACACACATTAGTGGTTAATGAATCTGAAGCATCCATTCTATCGGGCATATCGCTCTCAGTAAATGGGGATGAATTGGAGTCCAAGGCAATGGAGGCTATTGGATGGTTCATCAAAATGGGGGGGAACAACATCGTGATCACCCTTGGTGAACACGGTGCAGTGTATCATGACTCCGTCTTGAAACAATCAGCCAAGATCCCAGCAAAATCGGTCAACGTTGTCGATACCACTTCCGCCGGAGATACCTTCGTCGGAGCTTTGGCGGTGCACATTGCTCAGAATGATTCATTCAGGCTTTCAGAGGCCGTTGAATTTGCTGTTACAGCGGCTGCCTGGACTGTACAACGAAGGGGGACTTGGGATGCTATGCCAAGGCGCTCCGAACTGTAGTCCGTATAGTCCATCAGAGTGGTTGGATACCGGTTATACTGTTGTTCCCTACTAGATCTAAAATAATTCAATGAAACAGGAACTACTTGTGCACATC
>WSUA01000589.1:0-13409 GCA_019633455.1 Tulasnella sp. 419
CATGATCCCAACAACAAAATGACAGAGCAGGATATGCAAGAGAACTTTGATGCAATTTTCGAAGATCTTTTTTGGTTAGTCAATATCCACTCTAATGATGATGAGATATTTGCTGACAGCTATATAGTGAACTAGCGAAATATGGCAATTTGCTCGAGTTGCACGTTTGCGATAATGTGGGGGACCACCTCATTGGCAATGTATATGCACGATATGAATGGGAGACAGAAGCTCAGGCAGCTGTCGAAGCCCTCAACGATCGTTGGTATGCAGGTAAGCTTACTTTTAACTCTATGTTGAGTGGAACCACCCGATACTGAACGATATTCTCTCAGGCCGTCCCCTCTATGCTGAACTTTCACCCGTAACAGACTTCCGTGAAGCATGCTGCCGCCAGAATGAAAATGGAGAATGCAACCGAGGCGGTTTCTGTAACTTCATGCATCTCCGTGTTGCTTCCAAACCATTGATTAGCAGTTTGAATGCAAGCCAAAGGATGGAACGACGATTGAACGGCAGCAAGAAGGAAGGTTCAGGCGCAGGAGGATGGGAACCACCAAGTATGAGGAACGGTGAACGCAGGAGAAGCGCCAGTCCAAAACACAGATAAAGATGGTGCAAAAATTTGATGCTCCTTTTTGAGGTACTTCTTGTTTTAACGTTTTGTATTGTGGTGTACGTAGGTTATTCGCAATCACTACTCTCCAGTGGTTCAAAAAGAATCAGTGCTATGCCATCTCTCCTGCCGTAAGTGGTACAACTATTACGTGCTGTTCTTCTTCAGGGTCAGGTTTTCCTAGTGCTTCCCAACACTGTCCGCATAGTAGCGCTGGAGACTCTCCAATCCGTATATCACCTACAATGGAAAGTGTTGCTGACATTTGAGCGCATATTCGACATCTGTGGCGGTTGACTGGCGAAGTGTGAATAGTTATGGGGAAGTCTTGGACAGGCGGGTCTGTTGGTGGATGGTAGAGTCTGTCCAAAATGTATGAGAGGCTAACCAAATCTAAGTAGAGAAACCTCACCGTATCTCATCGATAATAAAATAATGTTGACAATTGCCTTGATGCACCAGATAATAAGGATAATTGAGTCGCAGAGGGATGGTGTCAAATAGTGCTTCGTATAAATTGGGTCCCTTCTTGACGGGTTTTTGGCTTGCGTTTGGGTCGAGTTTCATGGCTTCGATAAATCGGCTAGATGGAAATTATTAGTGAGGAAGGGTGTACAGAAAACTATTGTTCCTCACTCCGAGTAATCAATATCGTCCATTCCGTCACCCCAAACCATTCCGTCCTCTCCAACAACACAAGCTCCAGCATCCATCTTAGTATCTGTATCAAAACCGATAATTTTGCCGTCCTCATCCAATATCTCCAGTGCAATGTCATTTGAGGCACATGGAAATATGTCGACCAAGTCACCTAAAGTGTGTGTCGAGAGAAAGACGTGCTTGGAGGTGAGGTTGAGGGGTATATGTCCGACAACGGCGTACATTGACAGATATACCAGCGCTGGAGGTCGGTTCGAGCTAGCTGGTAAAGAATGAGGCTTGATCTGGACCAATGAGTTATGGTGTTCAGGTAATGGTCGTTTAACATAGTACCCTACATCACTTGGAAGCCTGTGATTTGGTGGCTCAGCCCGAAAATTTGCTGGGAGAAAAAGGGGAACTCTACTTACGAGATTGACTTCAAGCGTTCCATTAAAGCCTTCACATCATGAGGACTGTTTTCACTCAATGTATCAATTTCTTTCTGCATCTTCAGATGATTCTCGGCCGTTTTATTACGCCAGGACACGATATCCTTGTCTAACGAGTCGCTGGTAACTGATAATAACTCGCGTTCATTGTGTAGTACTGTGACCGCACGCAGGAGAGGGTCATTAAGGACCGTCTCAACGGATTCCCGAATGTCACTAACACTGGAAATGATGATATTAATATGACGCAAAGTAAGTATAAGCAAGATATTACTCCATTTCTTTAGCAATATCCTCGCGATCAGGCATAGCTTCCCATTTCTTGATTAATCCTTGCTCTAATTGGGAGAACTTTTCGCCCTTTTGGCATAGCAGGCCGGCTTCATGCGCCTCGAGTACAAATTCGCGGCAATCGATTATTTCTGAAGGAGGCCCTACCCATGAATCTTCTTGCCAGCCAACGCGATCGATAGCCTGAGGTGGCATTAGGAGATAGAACTAGACCACCTGTCAAAGTTGAACGTTTGCTGGTGGTTGTGGCGGAGATCCAACGATCGAAATTCCGGGCGATTGTGAACTTTATCACGACAAACATTATCATGTCCACCCTCTTTCTTTGATTTCCGAGCCTGATCGATTCAAGCCTAAATGTATACATGCGGCACACTCTTGGGAGAAAGCTTGAAAGGTGCAATCCTGCCTGAAGATGCTTCCTCATAGCACTGGGTTAAAGTGGGGCGAAGCGACAACAAGCTGGCGTTTGACCATCTGCTACATTTGAATTGGGGATATTGATACTGGAGAATATCAACGAAGAGCATCCGATAGAACTTTACTTGTAAAAGGGACTGTCATCGGAAAGCTTGGTTCGAAATGGCTTGGTTCACTCGTGGTGGCTTCAGCATAACGATGTCTTTCCGATTTGGCTATCCCTGCGACGATCTGGCAACACAAGCAATCATCTCTATACAATGGTGATTGAATCTTGCCTGGGGTGATGGACGTCCTAAACGGGATCATTTCAACTAGTACTAGTAGGAGTAGTAGGAGATCAGGATGGACCAATCAGCAAATCTCGGCGTCCTTTGGCTCGAGGTAAGGCCATCGGAAAGAATGCCCACAATTGATCAATGCTCGGGAAGAGCTAATGTGGTCATAAAGCTCCCGAGGCACGTACATGTGATTCTTGTGTCAGGAATTCTTTGCTGAGGCAGAGCAACGGCTAGAATAGATGAGCCAACCTTGGGAATGTGCAATTCTCTCATGGACTGTCAGCACTTTTGTCCAATCGCTTTTTATGTTGCGTAATAATAGACAGGTACCTTGTCCACGAAGTCGACGATCAGCGCTACACCTGACCGTATTATGCCCGATAAAGCACCTGCACTATTGCAATCCGGCTCACGTCGTTGATTCGGAACATCAAGAAGCTCCGACTCTTCTTGATATAGCACACTATTTGTTCGCTATTTGGTGTTGGGATTTCAGGTACTTTTGGAGTGACGATCATTGATTTTTTTCAGTCTGCATACTCTTAGTCCACGCGTGAGCTAATTTCAGGATTATACCACATAACTAAGCTACTGACGTTGATACCGATTAAATTCGGCGCATATCACTATCAAGTGAGTGAAGGTACTCATTTGCTATGTCACTGTGCTAATGCTTGATTCCAGATTATGTGAGGCCATGATTACATGTACTTTAGATGTATTGCTGATGACAACCTCTTTGGTCTTGGCACTACCCGATACCTACATATTTCAGCGTCAGCTTCGCAGCTACTGCGAACACACCATAGTGACTGTAACCCGCACAGTCTCCAGTAGTGTGACTAGGACATTCACTTGGCCTTCTGTCACAAAACCTGTGATACCACGTTGTCCTCAACCTACCAATTCCATAACTCGCATAATCGATTCGATAGTAAGTCACTCAGTGACTGAGTTGAAACCCTCGATTGACAATCTTGCACCCAGGTTGCGTCTGCTGCATCTGGATCCCCTGAGTTGGGTTCTGTGGGAGGACTCGTAAGCGGGGCTGCCAGGGGGGGCACCTCGACAAATTCAGGTTTCATTCCGGTATTTGGAACCTTCAGCTTTGTTGGGTCGGAGCCCGGTAGCTTCATTCTTTTCGACTGCACTCCCAAGCTCTATCCAGCTTCTTATAAGTCTCTTGTCTGGACTCCAGATCCCTATACGGATTATTGGATTGTCAGTCTCACAAGGCCCATAGCCACCAGCTCTACAAGTCCGTTTGGTGCAAGGTCCACCTTCCTGAATTGTGGTACCAATCAGCAGATATATTTGCAGACCGGTACTGATGTCCCTCCTGCGACGATGCGTTGCCAAAATATAACTCTTCGAATGAGCGGTATGGTGATGTGAAAATAAATTCCATCACCACATTTGCTAGAGAGAATTGATACAATCTCATTAACGTATGCGTGAACGAGCCTATATTGAGCCTATATGCTTAGCATATTGAATATTTTGTGCAAGCCAGCCCTCTGGATCGCATTGAATTTGCCGTCTACAGATTTGTAAATGTACATCGTTCCTCGGTAGTAGGCTAGCGACGTCGCCATGTCTCGGCCTATACGTCATAAAAGTTAATTTCATGATTCTTGCCGCATAGTGACTTCAGTGCTGATGCAAAAGCAATCCTAAATCAGGTCACCCTTGATGCGGAGATTCGGATGTTGTTACCGGAGTTTCAGGGTTTTCGTTCTACCAATAATTTTGAACGCTCAGGCACAACTTGATTAACTACAACCTCAACCTTGCTACAATGTATCTGACCTTTCTTTTACCCAGATCTGTTCTCAGAGCTCCCTCAAAAGCCACCTTGCTATCTTCCTTCCGCCGAACCATGACCCAAACTCCCAGGACGTTGCTGAACGAGGAACATAACACACCCCAAGCCATTGAAGAGAAGATTCCGGAGACATCCTCTTCATCAAAAACACCCATCGAAACAAAATCCAAAACATTCCAACAGAAAGGTGTCTCAAAAGAGTTTCCGACCCCACGTCAATGGCTAGCTCACCGAGAGCGAATGAAACACAAGTATCCAGAGGGGTGGAATCCAACTCGTAAGCTCTCAAGGGAAGCTATGGACGGAATCAGGATGATGCATGCGCATGATCCCTTCGTGCATAACACGGCTGCGTTGGCGCATCATTTTGAAATTTCTCCTGAGGCCGTACGAAGGATACTGAAAAGTAGATGGAGGCCGGATGAAGGAAAGCTTAGGAAACTGGAGGAGAGGCAGGAGATGGTATCAGAGGAGAGGAAGCAATTGAGGGCGGAACGAAAGGAAAGAACGAGGAAGATGAAGGAGAGGATTGGCGGACGGGTAGATGATCGGAAGAATGAGGATGGGCTACTACTGCAGTAGCGTTGTCGGCTGTGCTTATTTACCCATTGGCTGTAGTATTCCCGTTTAATAGCAGTGCTTCATAGTTTAATGATTTGTAATGTGGTTGTGATTGGCTGGCGTTTCAGTCGAGGTTTTGAACACGTAGCGCTACGCGGATATATGCGGACCCGTGCACCGCTTGCCGGTGTCTGTCATTTACTTATTTCTAACCGGCCTTGCTCACTCACACTCTCTTTAACCCTGGTAATGTGCTAAATGACGCGCTTCTTTCATCTTCCAGTAATCGTTATCTCTCTCATTGCCAGCCATGTCGCTGGCTTACAATCGTCGCCCAACTTTTTGTCAGACGCGGCCAAAATCAAAACGAACAAGGCGCAACATGTACTAGAGCATCAAACGGCCAGCGTGACGCCAAAGGAATGTACTGCAAAGGTATCTGGTGGCTCTTTTGGATTACGATGACGCAGTATAACTCATGCCACACTAGTTGACCGGTCCAATTGAAACGACCATGTGCGATTATGAGACGGTGGAGAGTATGAACCATCGCTTATTCACCACTCTTCACGAGCTAGTGGACACCCCGTTTTTCAAGTATATTAAGGTGATGCCCTGATTTTGTGGCGCTGTTGAGCAAACACTGACGTTGCACGGTGGAGTAGATCAACCTCGCTCGTGAATGTCCGTTTTGGGAAGACGAAGGCTTCTGTGTAATGAGGGACTGCGCCGTCACTACAGTGGATGAGGTGTGTATCACCCCACTTTTGGCTTAATGACGACATTGCCACTGACGCTGCACTGGTTTGGTCTTGTAGCGAGAGATTCCTGAGCAATGGAGAGCTGCATCCCTGTCCCAGCTCCAAAGTCCATCCGAGGAGTTAAGGAAATATTTCCCGGGTTGTTATTACCGCGACTCCGACTTTTGCGTACTTGATGATGAACGGGATAGTGGTGCGTAGCCTTTCTCAGTCTTTAAATATGGCCTATTCATCTCTCATTTCGAAACACGCATCTACTCACAGGGGGAGAATTCGTCGACCTCTCTCTAAATCCGGAAAGATTCACCGGGTACGCCGGTCAAGCAGCTCACCGCGTATGGCGTGCCATCTACGAAGAGAACTGCTTTGGTCTGTCTGAAAAGGACTTCCTACCATCATCTACCGTCGCCGATGAGGACTATTTCGACCCGACCGCTACATCCAACTTCAATAGACTTGGTTTGACACCTCTCGGAGAGAAGGCTCTACAACACGAAAAGGAGGAAGTGTGCTTGGAGAAGAAGGTATACTACAGGATCATCTCTGGTGAGTCTTCGGAATCCTTGTCGATCCCGCCGGTCCGCTCACCTACCTTTCTCGCCGTGTCTCAATCTTTGTGCTGGTCGTAGGTCTACATGCATCGATATCGACACACATCTGCCATGAAACACTGGATCAGAAAACAGGCCAATGGTATCCCTCACTGCAATGCTTCATCGACAGGATCGCGTCCCATCCTGAACGTCTTCAACACATCTATTTCAACACAGTCCTGTTATTGAGAGCCGTCAGTCGTGCCGGCAAGTACTTGGAAGCTTATGATGTTAGCTTGGAAGGCGATGGAGGAAGCCCAAGGCTACTGAAGGAGGTCATTGACATGGCAGGCAATATTCCAAGCTTTGACGAGACTGCATTATTCCAGGGTGAAGACGCAAATGTGAGAAATTCCCTCATTTACACCACATCCAACCTCACGCTAACTGTATGCGACTAGATCCTGAAAGAGGAGTTCAAAAACCACTTCAGAAACGTCACGCGTATAATGGACTGCGTGGGTTGCGACAAGTGCAGACTGTGGGGCAAGATCCAGACATCAGGTGTAGGCACGGCTCTCAAGATTCTCTTCGAATTGGATGAGAAAGCACTAGAGTAAGTGTGCAACCAGTCTGCTCATCGGCTATACCCTCTGACTATGACGATTTCCCAGTCCCAAACTCAACCCACATTTGTTACAACGCTCAGAAGTCGTGGCGCTCGTCAACACGCTCCATCGGTTCAGTGAGAGCTTGGAAGCTGTAGATGAATTCAGAAAAATGTGGGCCGCCAGGTCGAGACCATCGACTTCAATCCCTTCAGTCGAACCGGGAACACAAAGTATAGAAGAAACGCGAGCATCTTCATTCCCTTCATCTACCGAATCACCTCCCACTGCTTCATCTCCCTCCACAGACAACTCCAACCTCTCCGCTCGGATATTAGATGCATGCAAGAAAGGCACATCCAACTGCCTTGACTTTGGGGCACGGATAGTAGATGGTGTAGCGAACGTGTTTAAAGTTGGTGGGAAGGAAGACCTACCACGTAACGAGCTTTAGCGAGCTGTCGCTGCGGGGGTGATATTGTCTGTCAGCTGTTGATGAGCAAGTGGTTAGAGGACTGTGTGGCTTTGTGATGTTGATCTTCTGGAATTGCAGAAGAAGGTTCTTTCAGGACGGAGACTTTGGATGGCCGGTACTGTATTTTATATGATCTAAACAATTATAACTCACCACTTCGTTCCTTCTTTCATTTAATTACTATCGTGTTCATGAATCTTCCTACGCTTCTTTGAGTGGTTTGATTGCCCCTAACTCTGAGGAATTCTCGTCAAAGACCGGTGCCCCACCTCGCCGATGTGAAAGTAACCCATAAACGAATGATCTGCTTCTGTAAAACGTTCTGTTCGCCAGAGTGGTGATAGGCCCTGGACGCCCAACAAGGGGGTAGCCGGGTAACCAGGGGGAAAACTGCGCCAGACTAATGGATGAACGCGTATGCACTCGCTTCACCACTTCTACCTTTGTCTTCCACGTCGTGGGGAGCTTGGTGGGCATTGTGCTGAGCTCCCGACGACGTGTGGACCAATGTAAAGCGAATCTGATAATATTATTGGACGAGGGTGTTACCCTGAGGTTCAGTTGGGCAATTGACCGTCATTGAGAGCATTGAGCAGCTCGTCTTCTGGGTCGTTGGTGTCATCTGGCAAGTACGTTGGCCTGGGGAACGAAATACCAGGCAAGTGGGCGGGTGGAGTCTCTATGCAAAGTGTTCTCGTGCATCCAACCTCTATCACCCGATCCGTGCATTTTTACAACGTTTTTCATTGAGATCATTCAACGATAAAAATAGCCCAGTCCGACCAACGGCGGCGGCGGGGAATGCAACTGTAATCTATTCAACCTAAGAGCCAAAAATGAACAAGAATGAATGAGGTACATTAAATGATCTTGGATGTCCACAGGAATGATTATATGCGTATGGAGGGCGAGTAACGAAAAGGACTAGGTCAACGAGAATGTGGGAGACGATGGGAAGGGTATGCGTGCGCCTTAGATGCGAGAAGGACTGAGAAAAAAAAAGATTGCTACATGGGATTGCCTTGGTCACCCTCCTAAAGGGCACCATGACGTTGATCTGAGGAACGCGATGAAAAATAGAATGGCTAGCAGAAGATTGGAGAGGAAGGGTGGTGGAGCGAGAGATATGCCATAGTGTGCTGATATCACTGTGATGGTATGTATATGCGAAATTGCCAGAGGTTGGGGGGACGGATGATGGAACGGGACCAACGAAATGAACGGAAGGCATGACTTGAGTCGGTCCGACAAGAAAAGGCAATATGCGGATGTGCTGATCTTCAAGGGTTGGCTGGCCTGACCAGAAAAAGTAGCACGACAATGTCAGCTCGCAGCGAACGATCGTCGTCTACCAAGAACAACCGCCCGATTTGAAATGGCCGCAAAAATTTGGTGAGTGTGCCTGCCACTCTCCATTTGCAAGCAGGGGAAGTGATATCGGATCTCCATCTTCTCTCCTTAAAAGTAAGGCACAAGGGCGGCTGGCTGCGACCTTCGACGCGAAGCCAGAAAAGTCGATTTCATTCGAGCACATATCGATCGCCGCTCAACGGCTAGGCTCCGCTCCTTATGCCCTGGTCACAGGCTTAAATATTGCTACTAGAGCCAGGTGCACCAGCAGGCTTCACCGTCGTTCCTCGCTCTTTAGCCGCTTGCCTCGCGGCTTCGCGTCTCGCCACCGCTTTTCGGGTCCATCCCACCATATCCACATCTCTTTTGGCGTCCTCAATCAACCAAGGATGCTCAAGCAGTTCTTGATATGAGGGCCGCAGCGAAGGTTCCTTGCCCACGCTGTGGTTGAGGCAATGACAGAGTCAGTGAGTGACAACCAGCCGATAAACGGGGACCCCTGGAGCAAGAAAGGACTCACCAGCGATCAACAAAGTCGTTAGCCTCTTCCGAATATCCAGCCGGCATCCTCGGACTTGGTCCATGAACAATCGCCGTCAGCTGAGCAAATACGTTGGAATACATTTCGGGTGGATAGGGATATTTGCCGAGTCCTAGCTCAATTACGGACAATCCAAGGGACCATACATCTGATGAGACAGAATACGTTCCAGGTTTGTTCTGAGCTTCTCCGTGAATTCGTTCGGGCTGGGAAAACGGTGAGCTTGATTCTCTACTAGACTAGCTTTAAATCAACATACCGCCATATAACTTTGACAACCAATGTTTGTCTTAGCCATACTCTTTTCGAGCTGACCGGAGACTCCAAAGTCACATAGTTTGACCTGGCCCTTCAAATTCAGAAGGACGTTTGTCGGCTTTACGTCTATGACACCAGGGCGCATAGAAAAGGTTGGACATGAGTCTCGTGTGGGTGATGATCGCTCCAAAATGTAGATTCAGCTCACCTCGATGCATTACATTCAGCTTTTCTTTCAAGAACCTGAGTCCTCGGACCATACTACCCACGACTCTAGCCATGACGTCTTCGGGTAAGCCCCCGACCTCAGGCCCACCTTTTGGCCTGGGGTCAATCACATCTGTGTCGAAGTCGCCAGTGGGTGATCTTTTCATGTCAGCTCCGTTCGCCTCAAGAGCTTCTTTTTCAGTCGTAGTTAACTCTTCCTTGGTGCCGATCAAGGTGTCCAAGCTACCCGCGTCCATATACTCCATGCAGTAGTAAACGCAGCTCTCGATGAAAAAGGCACCGAAAAAGTCGACAATCTCTGGGCATGAAGCTCGATGCAAGATGTCAAGCTCGACCAGAATGGAGTTAAGCTTGGAGTCGTCCAATTCCAGACGGATTTCCTGGTGATCCAAAGTGGCAATGCAGATCCGCCGATATTGTTTGGGTTTTTCAATATATCCAAGAATGGAAGGAATAAATTGAAGCGAAAAGCATGTGTTTGCGAGGGAAAATGTCAGTAAGTATGACGCAAGCGTGAAAAAAGCGGAATGTCAAACCTTCATGGCCATGACGACTTTGGTTGGTTTATGGAACACCTTCATTACCGTGCCATAGTTTCCTTTTCCGAGCTCCTCCTGCAATTCAAGTTCAGACATGCTGATGCTGAAAGACGTTCCATTACTAAAATCGACGCCAGACGCGTGAAGCGTTGCCTTTCCTCCGAAAACGAGTGCACCTGAAGGATCTCTGTATAGAGTAGTTTATGGATTGAAGATCAATTGTAGGTCAGCAGGTGTGAACGCGATAATGCATGTGATTGGTTCGATAGATGAATTATCCCAAGGGTTATAACGGGAGGAGATCGAAAAAACTTTGAAAATGGGAATCTTTGTTTGACTCACACTATCTTGTTGAAGTTGGAAAAAGGCGTGTCCATGACGCTAGAACCTCTGGATACCGAGGGTGAGGGTACTTGCTCAGAATCATCTAAAGTCGGACGGCCAGCGCCGAGACCTGCCGCTGAGGCACCGGCACCAAATCGAGGGGCAGATGACTTTGGGGTACCCAGTAGGCTAGCAAGTTTTAGTTGATTTCCTGCTCTCCGCGCAGCAAGTCCATTTGGTGCACGTAATTGAGGTGGTTGTGCGGGTGACGGAGTGGTAGAAGGATTCAGAGATAACTTTGCTCCAAGATCCTTCGCCGCCGCATCGACATCGGGCGGTTGTGGAGATTGTCGGACAGCTTGATGAAGATGAGGAGGAGGCAGAGTACTTCCATTTGGCAAACGACTGCGTATTGCAGGAGGAATCTTTGTTGTAGGTGTTGAGGATGGACCAGGAGAAGAATTATTCATGGCTTGAAAAGTCGGTGGACCACCGGAAAACGAAGCAGCACCGGGAGACCGTTGCGCAAGCTAGAAATTATATATTGATACATGGTAACGAAATACAAACATGTATTATGTGCTTACCGCGGCCAATTTTGCTTGTAGACCGGGAGGAATTCGAGTGGTTGTCCCACCTGGAGTGTTGACTGGTCCCCTACCGCCAGCTATTGGAGCGAGCCCGTCTTGTTGAGAATCCATCTAGAGATCAGGTAAAAATGTCAAGCTGAAAGGGGAAGTAAGAAAGAGGAGGAGAAGTGCGATGGTTCGTTATGAGTTAAGAGGAAATGTATAGGTAACCTTGAATTTGGACAGTGACGTCTGTTGTTTGTTGCCCTTTTTCTCTGGCAGCCCTCAATCAAATCCGTAAAAAGGTGAGAATCGACCCTCGTTACAAGCACAGCCCCTCACCTCCGCCGTGCACACCATCAGTCCCCAGTTTTTAAGACTGATTATTCAAGTGCGATGCCCACAACATGCCATGACAGGCAAAGTTTCGAACCCCAACGGGTCCTTGTCAGACAGAGATGTCATCTCCCTCGCTCTTACTTATTTAAAACGATCGGCTGCTGATATGTTAAAGTGCTTCACTGTCCTCGAGGCGAACTTCTGTAGTATTTTCAATATCCCTCACGTGTAGCAATTTACCACTCAAATATATCCTTTTCTGGCACACTCGCATGCGTGACGGTCTGAAAAGAAATCTCACATTTATCGCCGGCCATCCCATGGCGGTTTGACAAGCACGCCAGATCGATCCACTCTCGTCTTGTACTTGCCTGCTTCTGCAGGTAATGGCGAATCAATCAAAGTTGAGCATCATGACGTAGTGGGAAAAGTCAACTTGGCGAGCTTATTTTTCAACCTTGGGGTTCAGTAGAATGTTGTCCTAATCTAGCTTGTCCTTTCTACAGACTGCCTGACGCGCCCCACCCGATCTTAATTGCGTCATGGCCTTCGCACTTTGGAAGTCGTTTTCGAAAGCACCCTCCTTCCGGCGATTCGGGATCTTCCCATCGGTGTTCCAATTTAGAGACTCACCCTCAGAAGTGGCTCCTCCCTTCTCCGCCGCAGTAACGCGATTTATTATCATATTACCGGTAATTCTTGAGTCGCGTGCATGTTTGCGATGAATGTGACGTCGTCCTTCGGAGCTTCCTAATCGTTGGCGCTCGCTTTCACATCATCGTAGATAGTCGAGTCATCGTGTCATCATTACTCCATTAAAGGCTTTATCTTTCATCGTATCTTGTCCGCGTAAATGTTGATTGCTTCCCTATCCTTTTGGTCCCGCAGAAGCATAACTTACCTTACGTCCTCAGGAAATGTGTCAACTCCGATCGCTGGGTACAAAGTGACCTGGCAGCATCCGGAGAGGGTAGTCACCCCGATACTAGGCGCCTGTAGTTGGGGGTTGCACCCAAAGGCCTACAGTGGAGCTGATCTGCATACCCCGAATTTTGGCTCCTGATCCGAAAAGCAGCTTCGAGTCGTCATCCAGTAAAGGTCTGCACAAAATCATTCTAGCGCAAGCCATGATGCATCAATCAAGGCTCCACGTTGTCTTGAAACGGTTTGTCCGTACAGGAAGCACTGGTCTGAATAAGCACTCCAAGAAGTCATCTGAACAAGATGGAATGGAATGTATTAAGGGCAGAACACAGGCTCAAAGTAATCGAGTCCTAATCGAGATTATTATTTATCGCAGGCGAGGACACGTGACTCCGCGGTGCCAAATTCTGTTGTTCACCCAGTTTCTTCTTGCGCTCGCTTCAAAAGAAAACGACAGGCAACTGGTCAGATTGATCCATCAGCGATGAGATCGAACTCACTTCCACGCTGCTTGAGCCACATCAATCTCAGCCTGAATCACATTCGGTGATTCTCTAACCCATTTCATGATAGTCTCCCCTTCTTCCTCATTCCGAGGCTCGGTCTTCAACCAGTCAATGATCACTTGCAGGTACTGATCACTGAATCCTCTGTTGACAGGGTCTACCTCCATGGTAGCAGTACTATCATAATGAAGTTAGTTAAGAGTCGGCAATAAATAGAATCGAAGACTTGCTAGTTAATGTTCTGGTATGCTAGATTCTGGTTTTGGACAAAGATGTTCAGGACGCCTAGACCGACGCCACCTGCTATTAACCATTTGACCACTGGAAGCGCAAGGGTCATCAGCTTTTGGAACAAGCTCTAAGGTATCT
>WSUA01000059.1:8349-27360 GCA_019633455.1 Tulasnella sp. 419
AGCTCAACCATGGGCCCGGCATGGCAAGGAACCATCTTGGGGCGAGCAGATATTCCCGCACGTACCGGCTGCCTCTCGTCGTGCGGCAGTACTACGACGTCTGTCTTTCCTGACTGGTGTAAGCGAAGCCCTGATCTATTTTCGACCCCTTTAATAATCTCTTTTTGCAGGAGGCGAGAGCACAAGCGGCAGAAGATGCTCTAGTAGAAGAGCTCAAGAAGAGTCAAAGGGTTCAAGTGGACAAGAGAAACATGTACATCTTCCTTCTCCGGGATTCTACAGTTATCTCGATCCATCCAACCGCATATGACACTTTCTTTGCACCAATCATGCGGCGCATACATCATCCTGACACTCTCCTAAGGGCCAAAGCAACGGGAAGCCTCCTGGTACATGCCATCATCGATCAAGGTTTGTTTAATCTGTGATCTGCCACCTGAAAACAGCAAATCTTGATTAACGATCTCATCTCCTATCAAAACAGTCGTGCAATATGCCGATGCAATGGTCCAGAGATTTCATACGCAAGCTTTAAACTTTGAACACCATGTGCTTACCAATCCGGGGACTAATATCATCAGAGATGGTATGTATCCTGTTGTCCGACTCTGTCGGATTATCCGAGCTTCTGACACGCACTTTTTTTTAGTTCACATTGCTTCTGCGGATCTGAAGAGTCATACTGCGACATTGAAGCCGATACTTTTAATGGTTCGATCACTACGTGTGAATGACATCTCCCGATGCGTAGCATTAGCCGAAGATGAAGGCTATGCGCTGAAAAACAAAAAGAACATTCACGGGTACATGACTAGGGAGACACTAGCTTATTTGGTTGGTTACACATTCTACATATCGACCCTTTACTGACCCTGTTACCCCTTAAAAGGCTGACATTGAGGATCAAATATCCTACATAATACGGTCGCTTAATACGTACGCGGATACGGAAGAGTTGCTTCTAGAATATATTTTTAACGTGAGATCACCGTGGTTCTAAGGCGTTTAAGCGCGCAATATCTCATAGATCTCTTATCAGTTTGCTCGCCTCGGCATGGCTCGATCCGTGTGAGTGATCTCGATAGGAATGCTTTACCCTGGATCTCCGATTTACTAATACCGTTTTGGCAGTCGCATCTACACCAAGTTTGTGGTAACACTGCTACCCCCAATCATCATTGCAATGTACTTTGGTAAGCACCAAAATTGGATTTTTACGTGGACAAACTATCTTTGTTCTGATATATGAAACTTCTTTGGGACAAAATTAGGAATGAACTTTGATCCCATGGACTCTACTCTTTACAATTCCGAAGCCTTATTTTGGAAAATCGCAATTCCGACGCTTTGTGGCGTAATTCTCATCTTCACATACGGTAGCATCTACACGCGAATGAAAGAATTCCAAAAGAAGCTCTCTTTTGTACGCTCTGATCGACGAATGTTCAAATCGGTACGGACAGTTCCTCATAATCCTTCTCTATAACCTAACTCGCATCATCCATAAACAATAAACCCCATCTGATACCCTCGCTGTTGAAGGACTATACATACACTCAACTCTAGCCACCTTTTTCTCATGCTTTGTCTACACAATCTCTTTTTCTGTATCCTTTCCTTTCCAAGCGTTTGTAGTCATTCTCGATCATCACCTTCCACCATTCTCACCTTCCCTAGATCATCTCAGTCTTATCTCGTTCCACAATCTATATCTCTTTCATCTTGCATTAGACACGGTTAGGCGGTTATACATGCCGCCGAACCACTTGCTTTATCACAGAAAATACAGCCATTGTCATCTAGACTACCAAAGAACGAAAGGTGTTGAAAGAACGGAGCATCAATAATGTTAAGTGAAAAAGAGGTCCATAACGTGAATAAGAGTCTTGCGTGGATTCTATCATGAGTACTGCGACTGGTCATCGATTGACATGCCGCTGAATGGGGTGGATAGTCCTTCATCATCATTCGTTTCCGGGGGTAGCCCGGCAGATCCAGAAGCTGGTGAACTCTCCCCTGACGAGTACTCCAAGCTCTCTTCATCCAATCCAGTAGTTGTTTCGATACGTCGGGTTCCCCACGCGAAATGCCATTGAATGTACGAATGAAAGTTACTATCATTGAGCTCTGCAAGTACGTCAATAATGAGAAACACGCAAGTTGAGAGGATCCGGCATCACCTTTCTTCATGTTATCCAATATCTGATTGACCACGTCAGGAAAGTAGCCTTCAGAGAGGAGCAATGGTTTAAATGAATCGCCCAATTCAAGGAGGTCACTCCGAAGTAATTCCCCAATTCTGTCATACCTCTCCTGCTCGGTCGGATTTGAGCCTTCCAAAATACGCCGTCTAATCACTAGCGTTTCGTGTGGATTCTGAGACCAAGTACCTCTTAGCCAAGGTCCTACATTGGTGTAAAGCGTTTGTTTTCCACAATTCTCCAGCAAGGTGCAGTCACGGATGAGAGTTCCGATGTTCCTGGATCCATCAATATCCGAACCACGCTGTTTCAGTGTTTCATATGTCTCTAGAGAAGGGAAATTCATTCAACTGCCAACGACAATTAGTTTAGACAGACGGAAGACCCACCCATGAAGAATCGAGACAGCCAACTCGTGTTCGGCGAGTCATCATCGTCTTGGGCAGCATTCAAAGGCTCCAAGTGCTCATTTAGCAGCTCAAAGTCGGCTTCAACCAGCAACGCTATACCTCCTGTCAAGCAATAAATTGGGGCATGTCATAAACCGCAGGTGGGAAGAAATCCAGGCTTACCAGGCCTCAGACACTGTGCCATCTCTTCGATTATTGCTGTAAAACTGGTAACCTGTTGTTCAAGTGTGATGAGGACGGGAGCTTATTCAAACACGAACGATGAACGCACCCCATTGGCAATAAATCTGGCATGGACAACATCAAAGCAATGGTGATAGTGCTAGTTGCGGTCAGCCTCTACAACATGTCTCCCCTAGCCGAAGAAGACACACCGGAAGACCGAGGGTAAAGTCATCAAATTCAAACCGACAATTGGGTGGAAGCTCCCTAAAATATAATGCATAATGTTAGGACTCGGGTGAGGAAACCCGTTATAGGGACGTACTTGGTGGTAGTAGGTGCTAAATCAATCCCAACGACCTGTCACGCGAATTAAACGTGTTAGCGTGTAGGTCTTGGTGTTAATCATGATCTCCGAGATTACCTGCGCATGAGGGAAAGCCTATTCGGAGTCAGCTCGGAATGCTGGAATCCAGAAGAGCATCAAGTCTACTAACATTGGCCATCTCTATAGCCCTGGTCAAAATGGGAACGGAGCCATTCGTCATCCTTTGCGTAATACATGATGAACGGGACAGATTTACCAACTACCAGAGCCACTGCCTTTGAGAGGAGACATTCTATCAGCGGGTCGCCAGAAGGTTTGATCTATCAGGGATATCGTGCACCTACCAAGATCAAGTATAGCTCTTTCGACGCCTTCCCGAGGCGCCAATATACTTTCGACCAGTTCTTTCGGTAGATAAAGGCCACCTACTATTAGAAGCTGGGCGAGGTGCTGCTTGTCGCTGAATTCCGAAGTGGGCAGCAAAACCTAACACTAGGGACTGTATCGCTTACAGGCGGTCAAATTCAGTATCGTCTGCAAGGACAAGTTGTAGAGTGATAACATCAAATAGAAAGACGCGTGATTCACGTACCTGCGGGAAGGGCGTATAATTCATTTTGTGCATTAAAAAGTCCTATTTGGATCACAAAGGATTAGCGGCATCAGAACCGCCTTTTCCCCATCTGTAATACATGAGACACTCACGTCCTTCAGATTCGCGAAGTAGATTGAGGCCGTCCCGACTGGAACGGAATGAGAAAATTGACGGAGCTGGGGTATCATCATCATCCTCCTCCTGTAATTCCTGAAACTCTGCCGAGTGAGACGTGTGTCCCGTACTTTCGGTATCCGACTCATCAGACTCAGAATACATTGGCTCGGCACCAGTAGGAAGAGAAGGCTGAGAACTATGCGTCGTCGTGGTCGAGTGAGCTGTTCTTTGATGAGAAGAACCCGCAAGATTTGCCGCGGCTCGACGATGCATTGAAAAAATGCAAAAATTACAGAAAAAAATCGCGTATGTCGCAGAAAAAATGAAGGCAGGGAAACGAAGGCAGACTGATTAACGCATATACTTTATGTACAAACTAACCTTGCCAGCGTGATGTGGTGGTGGACTTAGAAAACCGGTGCGGTTACATGTTGCCGAAGTCCGATCGACTCCGCCGATGTTGTGGATTTGATCAGTCCAGGGGAATTCATGGAATTTTCAACAAATACTTTTCGTGACAAACGACTCCCCCAGCAACACATATCAACCTCGGCTGAGCCTGAATATAATTTTGGGCTGCGTGTGGAGACACAATATACGTTCACAAAGCACAACTCTGGTAGCTCCTTTTGGTTCAATGCACCTAGAAAAACCTGCCACATAAAATTCCCCACTATTCAAGCCAAAACACTCTCAACGGGGTTGCCCATTTGCTCCTTGTGTTCTGTTACCCCCTTGACCCCTTCTCCTTCCACCACCACGCCTGTAATTATATTGTGGGGTACCCACTGGCCATTGGATTGCCACTTCGCCGAAGGTATTCAGATTCCGGTTGCGTTCCTCTTCTCGCCGTTGTCGTGCGGCAGCTGCACCTGTCACTACTCCTTCTCCTTCGGTCTTCGCACGAGAGTCTGATGAGATATCATCGAAAAATGACTTTTTCTTGTCATAAAACTTTGAAGCAGGTTTATCCGATTCACCGTCGGTAGATTGGCTTGTTGAAGCTTCCGCTAAAGCGGGTGAAGATGTGGCGGATGTAGAGTTGGCTCCTGATGGAGTTAAGACAGACGCCTTATTGAACTTTGCATTGGAACGCGCAAAGTCAAATGGCGTGTTTGGTACCACTCCAGGACCACGAATATGTTCTCCCCCAGAACGACCACCGCGTCTGCCTCCACCTCCTCCGGTCTGAGATGCAATCCTTAGATCACCCATAGCCTTCTCCACATTGTCCACTGCAACTTCAGCTGACCGAACTGAGGCAGACGAACGCTCTCGAGAATTTGTCGGTCTTGCCTGGTTGTGTGCGTTAGCAGGTCCAGACTGAGCAACTGGAGCCACCACTGCTTCGGTCTTGGGTTGCTCAACCTCAGGGGTCTTGGCTGGGACAGGTGTTGAAGAAGCTACGGGTGGGGCAGGGGCTTGCGGCGGAGGCTGAGGGACAGGAGCGCCTCCCCCAGAAGCCTGAATTGAAGACACGCAGAAAATGTTCCGAGATTATCAGAACTGTGATGATATTCAATACATCCAACAATATGGACTCACCCCGATCACCGCGGGATCTTGCAGAACACTTCTTTGTTGTGGTGGAGGCGGAGGTGCTCTTTCGACAGCAAGATCCTTAACCTCGGCTGCACGGAAGACAATGAACTCATAAGGAGTATCATTTGGTGGTAGATATTCGTCTGCAGGTCGTCGATTCTCGGTACCCAGGGAATACACTAGGCGAATGAGTATAGTTAGTGAATATCATCGTAGTCGCGTTCAAAGTACTGCATACCATTACGAAGCTGAATCGTAGATGCTCCATGATCAATTTCTGTAAGGATTCCGCGATATCTAATGTCTGAAGTCGAGGTTAAAGATATATGCGCCCTGTCGCGTGTTTCACATTAGAGTGGTATAACTCTAATTTTACGTATTTACTAACCCAATAAACTGTGATGCAGATGCCATGATAGCGTGTTAGACTGTTCAAGGTGTTCTTAAGCTGAGTCGACAAGGGCAAGCGTAACAAAGACGGGTTTTGATGACGACAAACGATGAATTTGAAAAACGACCACACGTAGAATGACCGTGAGATTACGTTGCGATTATTCAGCACAGGTCACCTGACACAATCCCCTCTTAAACGAATAGCTTGAATATTAAAAATGATATAAAACTCGAAGCCTAATCGTCTTGCTCTACATTCTGACGTGACGCATTTCCCGGCCGACCTGGAAGTTTACCCCTACCAGCCGATCCGAATAACACCTCACTGGCTCCCAATTCAACGGCATGGAATGGTTGTACAGATGGTGATAGCAGTGTTGAGAACGAGTCCAAACCAGAGCTTGATGAGAATGTAGATGTGGGAACCGAGAGCTCGTGGGCTGGCGTTTTTGTTAGATAGAGTCGATGAAGGGCATCTTCACAAGCCTGGCATAAAACGCTCAATAACGGATCAAACGATGGAATTGAGATGCTTACCCTGTGCTCTGCCATCCGTAATGAGCTTCCGAATCCCTCTCCAAGTTTTTCTTCACCCGAAAATACTCCAACTACGAACACAGGAGATATCGACATACGACCCGTCTCTTTCAACAACCTAAGGCATTTCGTGGTAAGAATATATTGATCAAGGTTACAATACGCAAGTAAACTTACCTAGATTTGGGTTTCTCCCTACCAAACATCAACGCAGTGTCAACCAGTGCTTCCATTGGATTCCGGAATTTTACGAAGGATTTGAGGTCAACCTTCCGTGAGAGGAAAACCTTGTGCACAAGCTCTCGTGCATGGTCTAAAGAGCCGTACTGATATGCAAGTGCAACTATAGATCGTGGCACAGAGGCATATGCATCAGAGTGAAGCACGGGTTTGCGTGATCCAATTTTTGGCTAAACGGAAACCGAGAAAACATCAGGTCCTGATACCATCCATAGAGATAAATCGCGTACCATACGATGCCATCTCAAGAGATTGGCTGTTCCCCATTCCCTTGCAACATCAGCACACGTCTGAGGTCCTACATACGCGGTAACAGCTGCCTTCACAGCTCGCGTAGGAAGATGTGGATACGCAGCATGAACATACTCCGTAGCAAACAATCCAAGTAATCCATTTCCAATAGACTCCAAGTCCTTATTCGTAGCAGGCAGAGGTTCATTCGGTTTTTGTGAGGTATGCAATTTAATGTACGAATGATGAGTGAAGACTTTGGTCATAACCTCATGCAAATTCGATGGAGGTGCACCATCAAATAACCTCAATCGAGCGGCAAATGCGGATATTGCTGACTCTGGAGGAGGTTGCATAGAAGCCCATACTTGAGCTTGAAATGGCTTGGTAGCAGTTGCAGAAGAGAGCGCTTCTGGAGGAGGGAATGCATTGAGAGTTGAGGATAATGTTGAGAGTAGCCTCCGAGTCGGTCTGGCAAGCATTTTACTGAGCGCTGACTGGGACCTTTCAATGAGGAGAGTATGTAGAACGCGTCCCAGTAGGCTTGTATGGATAAGTGGTCGCAATCCAAATTTTGAAGGCAATAGTAGACAAACAGCGGCGTTGCTTACGTAGTTGATGCGATGATCCACACTTCTGGGTTAAAAAGTCCTTGAGTTATATATTCTAAAGTGCAATGATACAGCAGCTACATCGGAATCACATCGGTAGTTATACAAAAATAAAATGAATAAAGACGATCAGAAAAAGAGAAAATTCTCCGGCACAATACAGGATAGTCCTCCATCGCGCCATGTGTTCTAACTTTCTAGGTCCCAAAGTTCTTCCAATCTAGAACGGAGTCTTAGGGACGGCAACATTCTTCATCTGAATTTCAATCTCGGTGATCCCAATACCAAGGTTTCCATCACGATGCTCCCTTCCTGGGTCACAGACGTCGGCGACTAGTGGGTGGAGCTTCCTGCTCATCACGCTTGGTAACTTCGCGTTCGTCTTGTGGCCCGTTCGTGGAGCTCGCGCTTCTTCCTTTTTGGGTCCCTGCTTGATGCTATTCTATCACGATGATCCCTTCCTGGGTCGAAGACGTCGGCTACTAGTGGGTAGAGCTTCCTGCTCTTCACGCTTGTAGACTTTCGCGTTCGTCTTGCGGCCCGCTCGTGGAGCTCGTACTTCTTCCTTTTTGGGTCCCTTCTTGCTGCTATTGCCTTTCGGCGCAGGCGTGGGGTTTTTGATGACTGCTGGTGGTTGACGACGAGAGTGGCGAGCGAGTGGGGGATTCTCGACTTGCTGGGACGATGAGGTCGATAGTTGCTGAGAAAGACCACTGTTTTGTGAGGTCCCATCGCTCCTCACTTCAATAGTGGTCGCGGTCTCCTCGCGACGTAATGGGGCCGGTTCGTCGGCCTTGCGGTTGCTCCTCTTACGATTGGTGGCGCTGGGAGCGGGTTGAACTTCCTTTGCAACGTGAGGAGTACGACGACTGCGTCGAAGAGGTTGGGAGGAAGTGGGGATGTCGATTTGTTGGTTCGACTGTGGTAGTGGCTGAGAAGGGCCTCCTTCGATCAATGAGACCTCGACTTCCTCGCTCTTGACGAAAGCCTCAGTCCTGCTGAGTTTTCGTCGAATGAGCTCCGTGTCTTCGACCTCGTGTCGCTTCCTCTTCTTTCCTTTGTCGGTCTGAGGAACCTCGACGACAACATTGGGGACCTCCTGTTGCAGAAGTGGGGACTCGGAGGAAGCAGCGACAGTGACTTCAGTCCTGATCTGCTTGCGCCGAACAGGCTCTGCTTCGTCATTGTCCTCGCCGCGCTTCCTTTTCTTGTATGGTCCAACTTGGGGTGCAGGGTCATCGCCTTGGCTGTGCGAGGCATCTTGAGCTTGTTTGGAAGTGGACGGAGCTGGTTCCCCCGCTGAGGGTGCCTCCGCAGATTGGGGTGTTTCTGACCCACTTGCCCTGGTGGGCGTCCAGATGGGGAGGTTCAGAGAAGGGACCTCGTATCGACGTTCGTTAGATGGAATGTGCACATTTTTGAACCCGTCTCGCGGATCGATCAACGCAAACTCTTGTGCATATTCGTCCCACTCTTCATCAGACATCAGGGGGACGTGAATATTGTTGGCTCGCTCTGCACGATTGGCTTGATATCTAGTTGGAGATGACGATAAGTGACTGGTAATTAGCTCAAGAGGTGAAAGTAATTTACCGTTTCTGAGCAAGATCGTCCCATGATTCCTCCTCTCTTCTTCGAGCGTCATTATAGTCGAGCATATACTCGACTTTGCGCATCTCTGCTTTGAGTTCCCCCGGCGTACAAGACCTCAGGCTAACGTCGCGGTTGGGTTTGAGTGATCTTGACATTTGGAAGTCGATGATCATCGCCTTGTCGTCTGGCGTTACAATCATATGTCGCAATTCCACATCGTTGTGGAGAACACCGGCGGCGTGGATGGCCTTGTATGCCTCAATAATGGCGGGTGAAGCTTTCCCTCCTGGGCGTGCTTCTGTCCACCCTACGGTGGTACTATGAGGCAGTTCCATCAGAATGCATACCACTCCTGATACAAGTGAATCATGAGCATCACGTTGTACGATAGACTAAGAATGTAGTGGTCTTACCTTCATCGATGCTGCCAATGACCCCAATGATATGGGGCACGTAGATTCCTTGAAGATTCCGAAGGTGATCGGGAGAGGAATACAGGTACAACTATATGTCAACAAACTCTGCATCAGTACCACCGATTTCCCACTCAAATTCATGCTGGTGCACCTACCTCTGAGAAGAACCCGTCCCAATCTTTCCAGATATTCCATTCCTTGCAGATAACAGGGAAAGTCCTGCCGTGGGCAGTGACGAGGTCGATGTGGGCACTGGACATACGTCCACCTGATAATAATTATAGTTTAACCTTTTTGTGATGGCATGTTACAAGTTTTGGAGACTTACTGTTGAGACTCTTCAATCGGATCTTGGATTCTATGACACCGTCGGCCATAAATTCCCAGGGTCCATGAGGACGGTATAATGGCGTAGATCCCGGAAGATTGTTGGGATCGAATATCGTTTCAGCAGGTGAGGAGGGTCGTGATGAAGGGGTGGTGCTACGGCTGCGAGTATTTCGAGGGCGGCCAGCCGCTTTTGGGTAAGGTTGGTGTCTTGGGGATTTGGTGGTAGTGGCTTTGCCCATGTCGGAATGCTGTTGTCGGAGATATAGATGGGTCGGCGGTTAGCGGATTGTAATGACAAATTCCAGGTTTTGAACTTGTCGAAAGCCTGGAAGGATGTGAAGACGGAAGGGGATGGTCTCGGTTGAGTCCCCAGATAAGAGGTCTGAGATGAAGGGGTACGAGGGGTGGTGTATATGTGATCGACGAGGGGATGAAGGTTAAGATGGGATGAAAATGTGTTCAGGAAAGAGCTTTATCGCACGAGGTGTTCGACGATCTTGCCAAATATAGCAGAAGGTCAAAGAGGGAACGAACAAAGAGACCCTTGGGGGTTCGCAAGCTACCTTTATACAGATGTTTGACTTTATTTGGTTACCATGCCAACGTCGGTCAAGACCCTATTCTTTGAACGAGGACCGAGTGATTTCTGAAGTCATCGATAACTGAATTCGCTCCAAATTTTTTGCTTGCCGATTGTCGATGATGCAATGCTTACTCATGTCTTGGACAATAGAGACTCGGCATGTATCTTATAAACAATGGCGGTGCTTTCTGCAAAGTGCAGTTTGGATTTCAAGAAAATGCAAAACATTGGAGCTCTAGGCGTGTATTCTGGACACTTTCTCGTGAAAACGGGATCATAAATAAAAATCACATGGAAAGTCGCTTAGAATTTTCGATGTGATGGGCATCGTATCGTAGAAACCAGTACTGAATTTTGTAAACAGAATTTCTGACCATCAGATCAGGAACAACAACGGAGACAGCACGTAATCACCGAATCAAACACCAGTTTATCCCTGCTTGTGGCGCTCCTTTGTACCACACTAAATTGTTCGATCCTTTGAACATGGATACAGATGTCGACGTTTGGAATACCGACACCCCTGAACCCGCACCGGAGGAACCATCAACAGGATCTAAACTTGCTGGAAGGATCGGACAATCTCGGGTGTATCTCCTGTCGGAGAGCTCTGCCAATATACATGGACGCTTAGCCAAGGTATCCACTACATCCAACCGCTCATGTTATCGACTAATCCATTGCATGGGGACGAATTCATAGCGAAAACATGATTTGCTCGATGATGATTCTGCGCCCAAAGAAGTTACTGAAGAGGCAGAGGAAGAAGGTGGATTTCTGGCTGAAGGTACGTAATAAGAGATCCATCTATCATCCTAAATAACCATGAATGAAACCATAGATGGCCATACCCGTACCAATGCCTTCATGCTCACTGGAGAACCGATATCACATTTGGCCACCGGCAAGATCTTTGCATATGCTGCCCAGTTTACCGATCCTCCGATGGGGTTGGAATGGATCAATGACACCAGCGTAGTCCTTATATACCCAAAATCCTCCGCCGCAAAAGCTTCTTTCAACTCCTTGATCAAGGACGCTACCCAACCGCCCAACGAGGCTGGCCTGAGTTTAGCTCATAATATCCCGCTAGAACTTTGGCCACCGCAATCGCGGATCAACAACGTGTTCAGACAGTCTGATCCACTAGGTGGAGTGGTGAACATACGGTGGGCAACAAAGGATGACGTGAAGAAAAAGGGAGCCGCAAAGGAAAGCAAGTTCTACAAGAAGTATGGAGAAAACGCCGGCAAAGAGAGCCGGCAACCTGCACGGACAGAGCGCAACGATAGTCGATCGTCAAAGCGTGGACGAACGAGTGTAGACACTGGTCTGGAGGGGGAAACTGGGAGAAGTTCTTTGATGGATCGATTAGGTGGCAAAAACTCGGGTGATCATTCTCGAAGTGAAACACCTGGAGATGAATCTGGCAGAGGAGGGAAGAGAAGTAGACCTGCTGTAACAAAGGATGATTTGGATGCAGAGCTGGATGCGTTTTTGAAGGAGACATCCCCGGTGGAGGATACAGCGTAGTATACGACACCATTATTTTACTCGATATCCATCATGGTCAAATGTCTGTATTTTATGTGGAAAAAATAGCTTTGGTTTTGCTGGTCATTCGCGATGCCGGATCCGTGCCGACGTCTCCGTAAGGCACGAGGCGGCGACTTCAACACAGTCAGACATCGAATTGTTTTAATTACCCTTCTTTGTCCATCTCATCCCCACCAACTACTATGGTCCAACGCTATTCGTGCAAATGTCTCAATGTACGTTTAGAGGGACAGCCAAACGAGAATGACGCTGAAGAAGACTTTAAACGATTATTTGTCCAAGATGAAGGGGTGCAAATCGTAAGTGGAGCTTCTCTGGTATTTCGATAGTCTTCCGCCTCGGCCTTATGAGGCTCATTTGTCCTTCAGATTCACTCTCAGCTGACCATTCGCAGCAGAGCACTTGTAAATCACGGACAGAGGCGTATTCGACGGACTACTTTGACTTGCTTGTTATGTCAGACACCCGCTTACCGCGTTACTGAGGATAATCCAGACACAGATCTATCTGAAGGACCTATATTGAACGAGGATGGCGAAGAACAGACTCTCAGGAGTATAGATGGATGGATTGAAATATCAAAGGATTGTTTGGTACGCGCATATCCGGTTTATTGGCTCAACCTAATGAGCCTAATTCATCTCAGACCGGACAGAAATTAGAGTCGGCGTACTCATCACCAAGCTACTCTCCTATCTTCTCAATACTTCTGCCTGTGGATAGCCAGCCTCGGGTTTCCTTGGAGCATGCATCTTCAAGTTACCAGCCATCCCCTCTGGATCTAAACCTTCCACCACTATTCCTTGCACCACCCTTTACTTCTTCACACCCGATATTCGCGTATATTAGCAAAATTGCAACCAAATCCGCTGAAGAGCATCGCAAGCAAGTTCGCTCAGAACTGGACACCCTCATTCAACAGAAGATTCGAGAACTGGAGGCTGTGGAGAATGGTATGAGGAGGGATGTGGATGTGATATGGAAACAATGGAGAGAGAACTGGAGTAGTATCAACAATGAGCCAGATGTCCCTACTTCGAGGAGGAGAAGTAGTGGTCAAATACCGACGATTAAAGACTTTGAACCTTCCGCACTGCCACCATCTCCTCCCACCCATACATCTGAACTCCCTGCCAAAGCTAAACCCCAAACCCCGGCGGAGCCCATCAAGCTACCCGCGGCATCCCTACTCTCTGCATCCCTTGCTCATTCGTCTCTCCATCAATTCATGGCACCAGCCAACAGTGAGCCAGAGCCAACATCTCCACCGATCGATCTGCAGGCTCCTCCACCAAGCGATGCGGACTTTACAAGTGGTCTCGTTAAGCCAGCAGCTAAAGAGGATCATGCGATAGCAGTTTCTTACAAGTTCGCGATGGAAGACATGGCTGCAATGGCGAAGTATGAAGCCGAGTATGAGGAGCGTATGAAGAAGAAGTTGGAGAAGGCTAATGCTAAATTGAAGGATGATGAGAACCATCGGGGTCGTGCGCTGCCAGAGGGAAAACATGTGCAGTTTGCGGAAGCCCAGGATGCGGATGCAGATGGGGACGCTCCAAGGACTGACGATTATGAGCGTATGTGGTAACACACTATGGTATCCCTGATTGGTTTTAACGTTTCTCTCATAGCGGAACTATTTGACTTTGATCCATTGGCACATGTGGCAGAATCTGAAGATACTGCCGAGCCACCTGAAACCAGTATTACTCCCCATGCTTCACCCGGACCACGAAAGACTGCTTTACCACTCAAACCCGTACTCAGTCCTCGACAGAAGGAACCTTCACCCCCTGCTGATACCCCTGCTGATAGTCGAGGGGACAAACAACTACTTCACCTGGTAGCGGCAGAAGCGCCGAGTCATCGTCAGGCATGGAAGGCAGATGGCAAAGGATGGCAAATGTTCGATGGAGGGAGAAGGATAAATGATGACGCTGAGCTTGATGACGATGAGTCTGTCGACGAGCCATCAGAGAGTAAGTCGCTCCACTAATTACTGCTGAATTTCTGTCTGACCCCGTTCGACAGAATCGGAGTGGGAGAACCCTTCTATGGCAGCAATGTCACTGCCAGTGAACATTGGACCACTATCGACATATGGGCTCGGCAAACTCACCGCGGCAGATGCTCGTCAGCCCAAGTCAAGTCTTGTAGATCCGCAATTGCCAAGGCCTCGAGCCGCATCCGCATCCAAGCACACAAAGCTGAGTTCCTCCGTCATTACAAGGGAACGTGCATACGCGGCGCGAGATCTAAGTATATCTATGGATCCGGGCCACTCGCTGCATATGCCCGATAGCGTTTTGGACGAGCTTGATGAAGACGATGATTCGACGACTGGTGAATCAGAAACGTCTCCTAGTGATGCGACGGATCAACAAGTCAAGAAGGACTCATCTGGGGATATAGGTCGAAAGAGGGCGCAATTGATACTGCAGAAGAAGGTAGGGAGTGTTGCTCCCGATGCTGGAATGTGGAGAAGCCTGGCGTGACACGATAAGAAATGTGCATCTGAACATGTAAAATTATAATAAAGGTCTTTGTCTTATTACTTTCGGTTGTGTATATGACCAAGCCCTTCGGACTAGAACATTATTGCATGCTTCCAGGTCATCCTGTCCCATATGTAGAAAACCCTTGTCAATGAACATTGTTTACATCTGCTGTGACTTGTGTGTGTTCAGGGTCAAGAAACTCGTGTTTTTCCGGTTCCCTCTTTCTTGTTCTTTAGCTACAACAATGTCACAGTCCGTATCTACAGTGGAGCAGCTCTATCAGGCACTGCTCAAAACCCGTACCGCGGATCCTCGATCTATGCGAGATCGCGAGCAGGAGCTCCAAGCCATACTTAGAGAGAATGGTGTCTTATTGAAACTGCAAACGATTGCAATTACGCCAAGTTTGGATATAAATGTTAGGTGATTGCATTCCACGTTTGTCCATCCGTGGATTTTAGCTAAATCGGATGATTCCTTGGCCAGACAATTGGCCATAATTCAAGCGAAGAACCTGGTAACCACCCAATGGCGTTCAAAAATGTAGGTTGCTCCTCAACCAATAAGATCAATAATAATGTATACTGATACTTAAAAACTCATGAAGCAAAAACCCTGAAGCAGATCAAGCCATCATGCGAACTAATATCTTGCAAATGGTTGGCGAACCAGATGACATTGTCAGTACGCGCAACACTGAGCTTTGTCAACCAAATTGGCGATGGCTAATATGGAGTGACTCAGATCGCCCACAATAACGAGACAATGGCAGCAAGAGTTGCTCGAATAGATTATCCCCGTATCTGGCCAAACCTTTTGACGCAACTAGTGGAGATCATTGGTGCTCATGCAGGGTCCATCACTTCGCCCACCTTGAACGAAAGTTCTTTGCGATTGAAACGCGCATTAAGACTGATGAATGTCATACTCAAAGAATTTGGCACGATGAGGAGTCCACTGGGAACAAAGGTTAATACCCAGGTACGTCAGGATGCCCACTTCATATAGGAAAGTGACTCAGATCTGGTAGGGTTTAGGCTGTAGCTGAAACTCATAACTTCATCTCCAATCTTGCTCAACAAATGTCCAAGCACGTAGAGTCGACTCTGAACCCTGGTAATGTTGGCGATCCTGCAATGCTCTATGCTATAGAGATTTCGCACCTTAGCTGGAAATGTTGGTCGAAAGTCGTACTCTGGGTATGGAATAAACAAAAGACCCAAGAAGAGGAACAGGCGGTCAGTTCCACTCTATCATTGATGCTAAGTAACTAATATGCCTACCACAGTTCAATAACTTTTTCGCGTTCACTATCAATCAATTGCAAGGGCTGTGGTCATTCAGAACCGCTCTGGCTGAAGCCCTTTACTTAAAACAAATACCTGCAAGTGACGTTACCATCAAGACTCTCGAACTCATCACAAGAAGGGTGAAGGCGTTTGGCAAAGGCTTTCGTAGAATGCAACAGACTGGGATTGTTCGATTTGTTACGCTTCCTGGATGTAGTCAACTGGTTCTCTATTATTGGGATCGCGTTATGGAGGCAACCAATGCCTTACCGGAGTACACTGCAGGCAAGAACTTCATTGTTATTATTGGTATAGTATGGTAATACAGTATACTATCACAATAGACTCTCCGCACGCGGTTTATCCTGTACAGCTTCTCGTTCAATGTTTGGCAATATTCAAGGATAGCTTGGCACAATGGTCTCCCTCCCGAAAAGCAAGCGGTACCCAACTCGATCCTAATAATGGCAAGTCATCGTGGTGATTGCCTTCTCGTGACTCAGAGCTGATTATTCATATTATAGAAACGTTACCCCTTGAGTTTGTGACGAATGCAGTATCAATGCTGATTACAAGGCTTTTACCTCTCAAAGCGGCAGACTTGAAGAAGTGGGAAGATGATCCTGAGGATTGGGTCAACACAGAGGAGAAGGACAATGAAGCATGGGAATACGATCTAAGAGTGCGTGTTTTAGTTGTCTTTGTCAGCTTATTTCTGACTAGTCCATCTACAGGCTTGTAGTGAGCGCGTCCTAGTAACCTTGGCCCATCAGTACCCAGATTATATTACACCTCTGCTTCAACAACTTTTCGTCACCGTCGTCCGTAAGTTAGAGGTGTCAATACCAAGTGACATTCGCGCTTACTATACCATTTGCAGTTGTCCCTCCCACGGACTTGAATGGCATTTTGAGTCGAGAGGCAGTATACTGTGCGTTGGGTCGTTGCTCCGCTAGATTGCGAGACGCTGTTAGCTACGAGCAATGGCTTCCCATTCTCGACAGTGAATCCCAAGAGATTAATCCTCAGTATCGGATTGTCAAGCGCCGTATTGCCTGGCTCATTGGAAGGTGGCATTACGAAAAACCGGGGCCTGCAGCAACCTCTAAAATATGGGAAATCTTACGACGACTTCTGACGGATCCAAGTGCTGGAACCGACTCCGTAGTCCGTTTTACGGCAGCAGCGGCAGTCAAAGATTGTGTTGATGTAAGGTTCCCTGTCTTGTCCTTTCGACTTTACTGATAAAGATATTGTAGACACTTGACTTCAATCTGGAGCTCTTCGAGCCTTTCCTTGGCGACTTCGTCAGAGCACTGATGACCCTAGTCCATCAATCCGATACCACTGAGAACAAGAGGCGAGTTGTGGACTCTTTAACTGTGGTCCTGAAGAGAAGCAAGCAAAAAGTACGTCTATCCACTTAAGTACTTGCATTGAAGCTTATCTTCACCCACAGGTCGCCCCATTCCTTCCAGAAATCCTTGGTCCATTCCCGGCGATGTGTGCGTACTGTTTCTTACAATGATACAATCCTCCCTCATGCTGACGATATACTACAGGGACTGAAGCTGATAATGACTATCTACTTAAAGGATCATTGATACATCTCATTTCAGTTGCCGTAGAGGTAAGCTGAGAGTTAGGTTACATCGTCTCTTGAACCTCATAAATCCGCTACAGTCATCCGCTGAACATTCTAACCAACTGCTACCGTTGGCTATTCCATTGATAAAAGAGAGCTTATCACCTCTAGTAAGTAAAAACTCTCCCGGTATTGGTCACCTCTAACATACGTGTCGTAGGCAAAAGCCCAGCTCGAAGGAGATGGTCTCATTCTCTGGGCCACAGCCCTTAAAGAGGCTGTCAGCCTATCAACGGCGACATCACCCAACCTTGTCGAACTTCTCCCTCAAGCTATCCATATGCTCGAAAATGATCTTGATGTTCTTGGTCACGTAACGTGGATTCTGGAGAGCTACTATATCCTGGATGCTGACTCCATTCTTCAAGTGAGTCCCAAAAGCACCGCGATACTAGAGTATTGCTAATTAGTTGCACAATAGTTATGTGCACCACAACTATTTACAGCATATGCGGCGGCATTGAAACAAGCTGTCAACACCAATCAAAAGGATCTTTTGGAGTCAATCGCATTGTTGATACAGCTCTCGAGTTCATCGTTGTCATGGGCGGGTCCCATGCACACTAGTGGGCTTTTTGCTCAAATCGTCAAGCATTTGACCGACGGAAGAGTATGACTTCTTGACTTGCATCATGTCCGTAACTGATCTGCTGCTTAATGCACATGCAGGGCTCCTCGATCGTTTTAGTGGAGGATCTTTCAGTGTTCTCCCGCATGCTACTTCAGGACCCGACTGTCTTCGATCAACTAGTAGTGGAGACAGCAAAGACGAAAGCCATTTCTGTAGAAGAGCAATACGACAAATTACTGGATCAATGGTGGCGACAGGTAAACAATACCCCAGAGATTACTTATCCCTGTTAACGCATGAAACCTTTATTAGTTTGACTCTATCGCTGAACCACACTTGCGTAAACTTTCTGCCATGGGTCTTGCTAACTTGGCGACTATAGGAAGACCAGAAGTGGTCAAACGACTTTCAAACGAGATTGCTAATACCTGGCTCGATGTCCTTGGAGAAATGAAAGAAGCCCTGAGTGAGGACACCGAACACTACTCGTAGGTCTTACTTGGCTTTCAACTCCTTTGCGTTCCTGAGCAATCTCATGACACAGGAGTCATTTACATATGTACTGGAGCCAAAATGGCGGTGAACCTCCCGAATCATTCATGCGGGACTCCTTTGAAAGCCTGGAGGAATCAAGGAGGAAAACTGTAAGTCAGATGTGGTATCTTTACAGAAGCCTCAAGCGTTACTCAAGTCCAACATGATTTAAACATAGCTTTGGCAAAAGGATCCCGTCCAGACAGTAAAATTGACCTCTTTCATAGATGAAAAATTGAAAGCAATAGGTGCTGCGATAGGACCGGAGGCATTCCAGAAGGAATTCATGGAAAAGGCGGATCCTGCTGTGATTAAGCAGCTAAAGGAGGCTTTGAGTCAATGAGTCACAGATGTGTTCTCCTGGTCCTTATACGCTTAGAATTTCATTTCCAGAGAGGACGATACCATTCATTTACTACGAATAGATATCTTCAAGTGTTCGAAATACGAGATTCAGGTACTGATACTCTCAAAGCACATCTTCTTGTGTCGCGTAGGGTTGTCTGAGGTTGAGTCGGGAAATCGGAGAGCATACAAGCTATTGAGCTCATATCACTGGGAAATTCAATATCAATTATATGGGTCGCAATTTCAATACCCCAGTACTTTGGTTGCACGAATAATGGTG
>WSUA01000059.1:45142-58049 GCA_019633455.1 Tulasnella sp. 419
ACAGTAGCATGAGGAAATTCTTCGGCAAATTCAATTACCCTTGATATTATATTAGGCCGGCAACACGGTTTAGTAAAGTCATGGGCACTCACCATTGTCCTGAGCCAGCACCGAGATCAACAGCAGCGGGTGAACGTTTCTGACTTGGGGTCATAACAGCCCTTACGAGATCTGGTGCGGCGTATAAGGAATCCAGTGTCAGAGTGAGGGCCCTATGCTGGTAGTCAAGGCGCGCTGTTTGACATTGAATTAGTAGGGGTTCAAATTCTGACATTCAGGAAAGGGAGTTCACCGTGTTCTCTGTCATCCTGGGGTAGAGAGAATATTGAGTGATAGTTCTTCGGTTATGGGACAGGAACGTACCACTGGGAGCACATACATCTCATTCTGACTGTTCAGTAATCGCCCACCAAACTCCCGAAGCTGTAGATGTATTTTTAAATTTATCCAAAAAAGATCAACGAAAAGACTCACCAAGATATTAACATCATCTGTTGGACGTTGAAGTAAGACATGCAATTAGAAATGATTAGAACTGCCGCATTACGATGACACTACGAAAGTAAGAGTGTTGTACCAGTGCTGAAAGAGATGACAGAGTTGGCAGGGCTGGATGGCCTTGAGATATCTTCCGAACCAGACGTCTCCATGGTGTTGGACCTCATAATGACATGGGGTGACTATTCCACCTGTAGTGCAATTTAAAAGAGAATCATTTGCACCACTCTTCTCTCACTTTTGCTTGCTCTTTTCATCCATGTCATTGCGGATTCCATACATAGCAAATTCGGGGACGGGGATATTTTGCCATCGGCGGAGGTCGTTGCTACGTTCCATTGGCTGACTTCAGTTCAAGGGCAACCAGCCAAGTGATCACGTGGTAAGCTCAAAAGCAATAATTGAGGCAACGTGGCTTAGCGGTCGCGTTTCATCATTTAGAGAACTATAATTATACGTCTAGAGCGGCAAGAGTTACAACAAAACGAATAAAGAAATGAAAAAAGTCTCCAATCAATAAGTCCTCTATAGTTAACAACAGGGCATAAGGGATCAAGTAAGGGATCCAAGGTAGGAAAGATCATGGGTAGGTCTATGAATCAATGGATTCTATTGAGAAGTGTCATATGAAGGAGCAGCGGGGCTCCGCTTGATAATAAAGGCATGGCGGGGTGAACAATGAACATCATTACAACTAAACTTATCACGATGATCGTCAACGAAGATTCAGATATCCAGGTTAGTGAAAATACGTTAGGCTGAGTGTCTGACTGTAGGTTATGCAGAAAGTCAGTGAATGCCGTTCTGAAGTGGGTAAGTGGCGTAACGTTGAACGCACCAGATGTTATCATATGTTAGTTAAGTCATAAATGTGCGTGCAAATGACACGACCCTCGCATGCATCCGCCTAACTCTGCCAAAGCTTATCCCCTCGCGTTTCCGTCCAGTTCGAGGAGGCCTACCGTGCATCTCCGATGCACCACTTTGGGCACCTTCTCCATAAAGATGTAGTCCAGAACCAAGTGCAGGAGAACCCTTAGACTCCTTTCGACGGAATGATGAAGAGGCCAAAATAACGATGAAGCGGTTGAAAAACTTCAATACGTCTGATTTCCTGGTATTCGCGTCATCATCATCACCAAGAATACTTGGTTCCGGAGAGAAGTATGATTTCACCATCTTGAAATCATCCTCCTCATCAGAAGACACCATCCAATCACTATCCTCTGAGGGGCGGTTTGCCTCCTCGATGTTTGGCGGCCCGAAACTACCGCGGACATGCCATGCCTGTTCTTCTGGGGTACTCAACAAGCCTGGAGGATATACTAGCTCTTCGATTTCATCCTCCTCTTGTATCTGACACATGTCCTCCGGTGGCGTGCCAATAGCAGAGAGCGTGACTTTCGCTCTCGGTGGTCTATGGTATAGATTTGCAGAGATGCTACGTGCTTGTGCGGCATATTTCTTGGCTCGGGCGTTACCTTCGGAATTCCAGAACTTTGATTTTTCGTAAACCGACAATCGATGCACCGCGACTTGCTCCGCTTGATGGGCTTGTGGTTCGTTGGTGCCTGCATTAACGGCCAGAGACGCAATGCTTTCCGAGACTACGCTAGGCATGGTGTTATCCTCTCCATAGTAAGAAAGGAATTCGTCGTACTCGAAAGGGTCTGTATTTTCCAAAAGATCGATAACTTCGCTGTGGCTTTGAGCTTCGCTGTGAACTTCTGGATCGGGAAAAGTGTCCAAGAACCTGTTGAACTCGAATAGGTCTTCGGAAATGTCCGTGTCCTCTTCGTCTTCATCATCAGAGCTCTCAGAGAACCACTCAGACGTTTCAGGGTTTTCTGCCTTTCCAGCAGTCATTGGTAGGGAGTCGGTTCGGTTAGTCCAATGGCTGTATGAATAGACCTTTTCCTTGGAGCCCCCTTGAGTCCTCTGAGAGGATAGATGAAGTCACTCAGCGATGGAGTAAGTAAATGAGGCGGATGGTTACATACGGTTCCAAAAGCGGCGAGATAGTGCTGATACCCCATGGGCCTACTACTCGGGCTATGTCCAACATCTACGTCACGACCAAGCTTTCTAGCGATTTGTGTGTTTCCTGTATTGAATAACGGAGAAAATGGGATGTAAGTAGGGGTGCCGAATGATGGCTTTGACGTGGTTGTCCTTACTTTCTTGCATAATAGAATCGGTGAGCTGATAAGATAATAGACCTGAGGCTTGACTTCGTCTTCTGATGGGCGAGATTTGCAAATTGGACGAAGCAGTTGTTCAACGAGAAATGGAGAAACTGAAGGGTGGTTGGAGAGGACAGTAGGAGGTTTTTTCGGTCTTGTCGAGATTCAAACTAGACTGCCTAGTTCATGTCTAAATTCGAGACAAACCTATGTCCGATCTTATACCCCTGCGCTACTGTACTGTGCATGGTCGGTCAACTGGGTGGCAGTGTTCAATCAACTGGTACGTTCGAGCTTGAGTTCAAGGGTGCGAACCGGTGGATTCCGCCGGGCAATATCCATGATAGGTAGGAATGGTAGATTCATCAAGCGCCGTACGTTGTGAAGCTTTGGTGGCGAATGCTTCAATCTTGAGTAAGAAGATTGGAAGAATGTTCCATGTTCGAATATAAGACATGAACCCAACAGGGTCCTAGGCACCATACTATGAATGCTAAGTCCGAACTGGCTGAGACTTCGTCAATCTACGTCTAACTTGAATCCCGGTGAAAATTTATGGCAAAAGCTGATGGCAATGAAAGACTATCAGCCCACACAGTAATAGTGGATACTGCCACAGGAGTCACTGACAGATGGTGAGGAGGTAATGCAATGTTGCCATCGAGGCGGACATTCGACAGGTATATCACTTCAGCTATTGAGCCAAATCATAGCTGTCATATGTAACTTGGCTCATATGGTGCGATTTATTATCATTTGCATAAATTCGATAAACACATTAGATTGAGCAGCGCAATCCTATGTTGTGACGAGATGTTGATAACATTGGGAAGTGGCGATTTTAAAATGATGTCAAACTGTTATCAACCATGAAACGATTCCAACATCCCCATTTCGTGTGCAAGCTGTACGGGAGTGGCGTTCGCCACCGTTGCCCTTATTCAGATGTTGAAGTGGATCGCAGTCAAATGAGGCTAGAACGCAATGGCCCAGATATGTGCACTCACGGTTTGTAGAGTCACCGAAAGGTCTGAAACCGCTCCATATTGTTGGAAGGAACTGATCAGATAAACCTTGAACGGCTCGAGTTCCAGCAAGAACGAAGAATATTCTGGGTGATAAGAGCAGGTTCACCATATGAAGTAAACCCTCGTCTCGTGTTCACTTGAAATGCAGATAGCTAATTACTTTATCTGATGTAGATGAGATAAAGAGACCGGGCTCTTAGTCCGCCTTGTCGGGTTGCTTTCCCATGGACTATCATGTCTTGTGTACCTGAACAGCTTTGATTTACTTGGTATCGGTATCTGTAGTTGACGCTCTGTGGTATAAACTTAGACTATAACGGACATGTAGGTAGGTCGATCTGACTCTTCGCCATAGGTACGACTCACCCACGGCAGTTTCCGGAGCAGTGTGTCGCCACCACTTTCTTTTTTCAGTCTACCGTACTCCACGCTGTATTGTGATCTAATTGATCAACCGAGTGGGATGACGTTGTGATAATATCGAGATGTCCGCTTTCCGCCGCCCGCTGTCGGAGTTCCTTTAGTTACGCTCGCACCCACAGGGTTCGCTGTTGAATACTTCGTCTACGACCATGCCGCCAGATTTTTTGGGGGTTCTTGATTACATCCCGGCAGGACTAGCCGGTGCAGCCTTGATCAAGGATGCGTATTCTCTCATAGCCACTCGCTTCTTCCGGACTAGTCAGTCCATTGAAGATTGGAATTTTCACTCTTTGGCAGGATTGGTGCGGATATTATTCAGCGAATTTCTGCAGCTAGAAGACCTTGGAGAACTCGATATTGAACACGCAAAAATTTGTTCTTCAAAATGGAAGTCCGTTTTGCTGGCTGGCTCGGGAATGATCGCAGCAACCCTCCTAGCGTTTCTTGCTTCATTCAGTGCTATTGATGAGGGATTCACGCGCCAGTTCCTGGCCCTCACAATGCTAAGTGTTGCCTGGGTATGAGTTCTACTACCTACTCATTTTTATCTTTAACTGATCTTGTCATTCCAAGCTCTATATGTCAATTCGCATTGTAGTGCGGCCACCAAGAACGCCTCCATATATATTACTCGCGTTTGGCATCACTACTTTAGTGATCTCCTTGATTCGATGTTGGAATGAGAAGCACCTTTCCATTGCGGAGGTTATTAATGCAGTTGCCGCTCTCATCGTCATTGCAGTGGCTGGTATGTATCCATTGTTGGATGTTTTACCAGGGCATCATGTTGCGCAGCCTGGAAACGTAAGTATTACACATGTTCAATCATGTTCACGCTTGACCCTAAATACGATTTGCAATAGATACCTAGTGACAAATTCTCGTCACCTGAGGACTCCATTAATCTTTGGCAATGGTCAACATTCGTTTTCATGAATCCATTGTTAAAGCTCGCCAATATCCAGACATTGAACGAAGAGAACGTCTGGTACGTGATTCTCAAGGACGAAGTGCCTTGCCTATAGATGCTGATGAAACCATGATAGGAAATATTCACCTTTTTTCCTCCACAGAAATCTATTTAGCAAGTACCTGCGCATCGAAAAGTATGTGGTGGGACTTCCCTTATTTAGTAATTCAAGCTTACCTCATTTTTAGGACGAAACGACATACTTCTCTTCTTCGTTTCTTGCTTTGGTCGAACTCGCTGGATCTCATCATTGCTTCCACCCTTGATCTATATAAGGCGATAGCCGGATTTGTTCCTCCATATTGCTTGCAGAAAATCCTTGCTGCACTAGAGTCACATGATCCTAAGCGGCGACCAGAAGCCTATTTTTATGGTCTGGTTGTTTTTGTCTTCCACATGTCGTTCGCACAGCTGGATCTTTTTGGAGCGTGGCACGCTCGTAGGTGCTATGAGAGGACTAGAGGTCAAATGTTCTGCGCTTTGCATTGGAAAGCCTTGAAGCGTAGAGATATGCGCGGAAAGACTTCCGGAAAAGCGAAACACGACGGATCCACATCCGAGAGTGACTATACGGATGAGGAGGAGGAGAAAAAGGAAACCACTGCTGATATCGGACGGGTGGTCAATCTCATGCAGTAAGTTACTGCTCTGCAATCAAGTGATACACTATCTCAAGCCTGCACGGTAGAGGAGATTCATACGCTGTTGCCCAACGCTTCTGGGAGTTTTCCGGGGTGTTCATTTCGCCAGTCAGGCTTGTTATTGCCCTAGTCTTTCTCTATAGGTGAGTTTGTGACATCCTTCGTTGCTACCTGACATATTGACTCTTTGCACTCAGAATCCTCGGTTGGTCTTGCTTCGCTGGCGTGGGTGTAGTATTATTCGCCTATGCAATCAATTACCCCCTTGCAATGAAAAATGTCCAAATAACGAAGCTTTCCTGGGTATGTTCTTTGCTTCTCAAGGCTTGACTTCCCCTTGAGCTCCTTTACTCCTTGTTGTTCAGGCCGCAAGAGATAAGCGCATGGCAATTGTGGATGAATTCTTCCAGTCCATTCGTTTCTTGAAGTATATGGGCTGGGGTGAGTCTCTTTTGTAACCCAACAAGAGTCTTCAGTGACGGACTGTATTTAGAATCTCATTGGTCTGATCGCGTACGCAATGCCAGAGAAACAGAAATAAAGCTTCGGATCAGACAGAATGTGGTTGATACGATCATATCTTTCATCTGGTGAATAACTTCAGGATGTAGAGATATCGTATAGTTACTTACGCCGCTTACAGGACGTGGATTCCTTCTGCGGTCATCCTCGTATCCTTCTTATCGTACACTGTATTGGCGGAGCAGCGGTTGACTGTCTCAAAGGCATTTACCTCTATCGAAGTCTTCTCTCAGCTACAGGTATGTCTCAAGCCACACGGAAATACCATTTCTGCATATCTGCTCACCGCATGATTTCAGGGACCTATGACGGAATTACCCGGTCAAATATTCGCATTGCTTCATGGTACATGCTCTAACATTTCCAGTCATTTTCGTCACTTAACTCGCTGCTCTTTATTTAGCTTTTGTTTCCATGAGACGTATGGAACAGTTTCTAGCTGAAGATGAGGTCGAGGATTGGGCCACATCTCTCAAGCGAGACACGAACGAATCCGCAAGCTCGACTCCGAGCGAACAACCTGCACGTGTTGGATTCGAAAATGCAACTTTCGAATGGCATGCAACAGATTCAAGCGCTACATCTATCGAAGATCATTCGGCATTCCGCCTCACAAACATCAGCGTCGACTTTCCGATTGGAAAGCTCTCTTTGATTACTGGGCCCACGGGCAGCGGCAAGAGCTCGTTGTTCAATGCACTTCTCGGAGGTTAGTATAGCTCAATATTCAGGTCGCTTGCTGCTGATGCCGATCCCAACCAGAAATGACTTGTTTGTCTGGCACCGTGTACCTCGATAAGTCGAAGCGTCATGTTGCTTACGCGGCCCAACTCCCTTGGTTAGAACATGCTACTATCCGAGATAATATTCTCTTCCGTTCACCATACAATGCCGCCCGCTATAATGCTGTTCTCGACGCATGCGCTTTGAGGCGTGACCTAGAAATTTTTGAAGCAGGAGATTTGACAGAAATCGGAGAGAAGGTATGTTATTAATCTCAATCGACACGACAGTCCCTGATAAGCAGTTCTAGGGCGTTAGTCTGTCGGGAGGACAACGAGCTAGAGTGGCTTTGGCTCGGGCAGTATATAGCTATGCCAAGGTAAAGTTGAATAATATTATTATTATGGTGCATGCTAAAATGATTTGAATTCGATAGGTTGTGTTGCTTGATGATCCTTTAGCTGCTGTGTGAGTATACTCCGGAGGGTGCACAACCGCAATATCGAGCTCACAAAAACTTCTAGAGACATGCATACAGCCAGACATCTCGTCTATGAATGCTTTGCGGGCCCGTTAATGAAAGGACGAACTGTAGTAAGTCACTTATTGCGTCGTTTGGTTCCCAGAGCCGTAATTCTCACTCAGATCAATCAGCTTTTGGTCACCCACCATGTTAATCTATGTCTCCCGGTGGCTTCATACATACTGGAAATTTCCGATGGAAGGGTGCTGAGGCAGGGCTCTGTTGGAGATCTCGAGGCAAAAGGTCAACTCGAAGAACTTATCGCAGAGGAAGACGAAGATCAGGATTCCATCGATCAAAAAGACCAGGATGAAACCCCAACAATACAAAATGAAGCAGATATGACTGGGCCATTGTCTACCGACAAGGCCGCAGCTGGAAAACTGGTTGAAGCAGAACATCGGGCTGAGGGTCGAGTTTCGTTGTCAACGTATCTCACCTATATTCGAGCTGCCGGGTGGTTCTCATGGCTTCTTACACTCTTACTCGCTCTCACCATTCGCGGAATCAATATAGGAAATCAATTCTTCCTCGCAAATTGGGCACAAGCGTATGGGTCGCCTTCGAATTCATCATCTAACTCCATCATGGCATTACTTCATCAAAGTAGTGTTCCATACCGACCCGAACTACCCTCTTTTTCCAAACTTCCCAATCCCAACGAAAACGTCAAACCATGGCTGATTATCTTCACACTCATCTCACTCTCTGGAGCCACAACCGTCGTTTTGTATTTCGCCTTGGGGTACTGGTCTTCCATCAGAGCTTCTCGCTTACTATTCACCGCTATGTTGGATCGAGTATCCCGTGCCCCTTCGTCGTTCTTCGACAAGACACCTATCGGGAGAATATTGAATCGGTTCACATCGGACATCGGAGCGGTTGATTTCGCTCTCTTCATGAGTGCTCGTAATGCAATGAGCGGGACCCTCGCATTCTTGGCATCGTTTGCTGTCATTGTGTTGGTCATCCCTCGATTTTCTCCTTTCGCTCTTGCGATCGCAATGGTTTATATTGTGCTCGCTCCACCATACGTCAAAGCCTCTAGAGATCTCCGTAGATTGGAATCAATCTCGCTTTCTCCAGCCTTTTCAGGCTTCAATGAGCTCCTCCACGGGTTGACTCATATCCGTGCCTTTGGTGTTGAGATGAAGTATCAAGACAGGTTCTATGCCATTGTCGATAAATTCCAATGTATGGATCATTGGTACTGGAATTGTAGTTATTGGATGAAGTATCGTTATGACATTTTGGTGAGTCAAAAGTCTGTATTTCTTTTTCTCAGCTTCATTCTGAATCAACTTTTAGGGCTCCATTATTGTATATTTCACTACGCTGTTCGCTCTTTACGGAGGAGTAAGCGAAGGAATGGCAGCTTTGGTAATTGTGAACGGTAGGTGGTCTTGCAATGCCATCATGTGCATGCTTAGACTGACCTAATACTCGTAGCCGGAGTATTTGCGGAGGCGTCCAGACAACTAGTTCGAGTCTTTGCACAACTCGAGCTCGACTTTAATTGTGCGTGTTCTCGAAGGATGACAACGATGCAGTACTGATACAACTTCGAACCCTCCAGCCATCGAACGTATTGGAGAGTACCTCCAAGTTGAGCAAGAAGCTCCTGCCAAAAGCGCTACACCACCTCCAGCGTATTGGCCTTCTTCTTCGGGCGGCATTGCAGTCGAGGTGAGCGCTCAGAATATAAGAGAAGCAGAATTCGAATTGCTCACGATGCATCTTTCAAGAATTTGGTAATTAAATATGCTCCGCATTTGCCTCAAGTCTTGAAAGGAGTGTCATTTGAAATCAAGCCTCGCGAGAAAGTTGGTGTTGTTGGCAGAACCGGCTCTGGTAAGGCCATTCCTGCTCTGTAATATGTCTTACTCAGTGGACCGTTGGCAGGGAAATCCACGCTGGCGTTGTCTCTTCTCCGGATTATTGAGCCTACCGAGGGACGCATCATGTAAGCGGCATGAAAAATTTTAGTAGCGTCGATTGATACTGAAAACTTGTTTACAGTTTGGACGGGGTAGGTTAAATGTTCATCCACGAGGTAACTCTACTGACAGTTTACTATTACAAGATCGATATAACTAAAGTAGGACTCGACGACCTCCGTGGAAGAATAGTAAGCTTTCAGTGTGCTATTTTCTGTATGGACTGATTACTCAGACTGTTTTCGTGATGTACAGACGATTGTCTCGCAAGATGTTGCACTGTTTGCTGGCACAGTACGATCCAACTTGGACCCCTTCGATGAGCACACTGACGAAGAATGCTGGGATGTTCTTGAACGTTGTCATCTCGTTGCCGGAAGGGAAGAACGCCAGGAACCGTCAGATCGAACACTTGTCGACTCACACCACCACCGGAGCACACACCGTCGCAAAGCCATACGAAGTCTTTCACAAGAAGTCAGCGCCTCTGGTTCAAGTTTCTCCGCTGGAGAGCGGCAACTGCTTGCTCTAGCACGCGCGATGCTCAGAAATGCCAAGTTCACCATACTCGATGAGGCATCCAGCTCTATTGATCTAGAAACTGATGACAAGGTACATATATTGGTTTCGAATGTTATTTATATCATTTATCAACATTCAATTATAGATTCAACGAACAATTAGAGAAGAAATGAAGGACTCCTTGGTCCTCTGCATTGCCCACCGTCTGAAAACTGTCATCGGTCAGTATCTAACCTCTTTAATTTCAGCAATCAGCTGATCTCAGGAGTTCTGGCAGACTACGACCGGATCTTGGTTCTCGACAATGGAGTGATTGCTGAATTCGACAGCCCGAAGGCACTCTTTGCCAAAGAGGGTGGTCTATTTCGCTCCATGTGCGAGAAAAGCGCGGATTGGGAAGAGCTGGAACGTTCAATGGGCTCCAAAGAATAGATAACATAGCGCATGCTAGATCATGTTACCTTAAAGAAAGAAATTTTGTTAGAAGACGGGGAAGAATCCTCACCAGCCAGTACGCAGCCGGATGCTTCCAAGATGAATTTTAAAGAGAATTGGAGGGCCTGAGCGAGGGTGTGAACACGCTTTGGGACGAAAGTGGTTTAAAAGCAAAGAGGTCTTGATAATACAGGAGATCCTCCAAACTCTATTAAGTCATGGTTGAAAAGCATGGGACAGTGCAATATTATGCTCCTAGAACGTCGTGGAATGAAGGTCCACTATGCCGCAGATTGGGAGCTACTGGAGGATTTGTACTCGAAGTTTTCTCCCCGGGCTTCCAGTCTTTCACGCGCTTCCTTGAGAGCCCATGTTTGTATGCTGGAAACGAAAGCATAAGTGTTGGTAAGAATTTTCCGCGATTGCCCGAGAAAATTCACCTTGTGTCGGGCTTGTAGTAAAGACCGACTGCTGCAAAGAGCATTCCTCCAAACATTCCAATATACCACATGGTCTCCCAAGACTCCCTCTGTCTCTTCTGGCCTTGCGGTAATGGCTATTTGATTGAGGTGTGACTGTGTGAGCGAAGCGTACTGGGAAACAATCTGTGTGACGTATTACCTTTTCTCCAAAGAGATAACCCGATGGTTCATTGTAATGTGCACCTCCTCCTCCTCCGAGTCGGCGTGATGATGTAGAAAGAGCGCGGCGTTGAGCTGCTAACCGAAGCATTGTTGAGGTGGTCATAGTTTGAATGTCGGTAGAATAAAGGATTGTGGGAACCGGACATATCGGTATCAAGCGTCGTTCTTCAGGTCTCCCCTCCTTCGTACAACCCAATGTTTGAGCAATGTAGATCGAGCCTCACGCTAAATTGTTGTACTGGATAATCGGTCTGAGCCATAAAGCAATATAATCCGTTACATGAAGTGGAAGATAACCATGGTCATAATATTTCATATCACGCCAATGGTCTTCCTCTAGCAGATTTACTTGGATGAGAGACGGGTATATACGATGTCCCAATAATCGCAATAGCTATCTATCCTCTTGATTACACCAAAAAGAACGGATGTGTCGAATTTTCTTGGGGTATATTATAATCAAGGGAGCATTGACATTATGGAGGACTTTAGCATTCTATGATACGTACTAGTCTCACTACTCGGTTAGAATTTTGCCCTAGACCCGCATTGCCACTGTGGTATGGTTTTTATGATCGTCTTCCTTGAGCGACTCCGATAACATCTCGGTTTTGCCAAGGGGTTTGAGCAGTGGCCCGGGATGGAATACATTCAAAGCGTACATTGCGACCGTAATTGGCATACCATCCAACAAGTCTGAAGGTCGTGATATCAATTATTGCGCATAAAAACTTCAGGTCTACGTACTGAAGAATGATTGGTTTGTGATTATTGGACCGGTCCAGCCGTCCAATAACTGGTGCAACACATTTGCATTCGTCAGTGGTGGTGTGCTTTCGTAAATCCAGGAGAAACTCCAGTTACCTCTATTGTACGATAGATAGATCTGTAAGAGCTCATGTTAGTTCCGTTTCGCTCTCATACTGAGGGGAATAGCTAACCGAATATACAAGAATACAGTGGCGATACCCATACCAGTCAACATCAACCAAATCTTCTTGGTGATCCTTGGTCTTGTGTTTAATATTCCCACTCCATCTGCATCACAGTTCTGCCGCGTTCCTATCGGTTTATTGTAATGGCGCCGCACAAAGAACTCGGCTGCCGTTAAAACATATAATGTAATGGCGACTTTCGATAGGATACAAAGCGTCGAGATAAACGATTAGCACAATGATGAATGAGTAACCGAGAGAACGCAAACTCACAAATTTGGAACACAATACCGCTGACCATGATTCTTGCTCCAACCTCTGGATCACCATCATTCGTCAGCGCAAGACTAGCTTTGGCGCCCCCAACCGACTGAATTATCAATGCGATGATGTCCATCGTGATGAAGAGGACTGAATAAACGTTAGGTCTCAGTCGAGCATACTGTGTTCCAAGATGAGTGGTTATTTTCCCTAGGATGATGAAGAGCGCTGCAGTCATAAACGATGGAGCCAGAACTGTGCAACACGACCTGCGTATTGATATTATTGAATATCGTAATGTACGGAAGAGAACGGTAAACCTACTGCATTAGGTAAGGACTTAACGATCTTGGATTAATTGACGACCATAAACGTCCTGACCAACCTATCACCTCCGTCAGAGCACATGCGAACATAGTGGGAAGAAGCCACCACATTCTGTACCATAATGCCTGACCTAAGTGAAGTACTGCATCCAAGTGCTTAGTTAAAATCAGAATGGAGAGAGAATACAAGAACGCACTGCCAGTGAGACTAAACAAACTTATAAACGCAATGCAGACACCCTCGGTGGGAATATACCCATAAAGGGATCCTGCACGAGCTTGAGGAGATTCTATAACAAGATTAGATCACCACCCATATCCCAATAGAAACGTTGA
>WSUA01000590.1:0-13395 GCA_019633455.1 Tulasnella sp. 419
ATAGGTGAGACTCCGAGCTTATAGAAATTTGTTTAGGGACATCCAGCGAATCACGGCGGATGCTACAAAACTCAAAGTGATCCAAAATATCGGCGGCCAAAACAACGTCTGCAAAACATACTCTCCGCTTCATGCCAAAGTTCGTCCCAGCCATTGGTCCCGCTGAAGCATCTCGACCTCCTTTATCAACAAATACTGAACGCATCCCTGCCCGACACGAATGAAGACGATGATCCTCATGAAATCATGGGTCAAATTCGCGAGATACTGGGGACAGTGGTGTTGCTCTGGTCCACGCTGTGGCATACTCACCTGATGGTGGATTACTCGCTACCGGCTCCAATGACAAGAAGGTGATTATTTGGGATTCTAGGACAGGGGCGCAGATTCACAGTCTGGAAGGTCACTCGGAATCGATCTCGTCTGTTGACTTTTCACCAAACGACAAGCTGATTGCGTCGGGTTCTTATGACCAATCGGTTCGCATCTGGAACTCAGAAGGCCATAGGTCACCGTCCCTAAAAGTGACTAGCGTCACTGTGACGTCCGCTCTATTATTGTCAACACCCATAAGCCGTAGCGAAGCGTAGAACCCACAGAACGTATTTGTACTCAAGAAACTGAAGGCAAAGCCGCTAAAATAGTGAGCTCTTTAACCAAGCATACTCACCAGTCGTGCTAATCCTCGACCATTCCTGTGAATTGGAGATTGGAGACCCACATCTATGCATAATAAGAGAGGGCACTAGACCTGAATGACATCAGTTGCTTGGGCCATCATTTTTGGACAATGCCGAAACACCAATCGCGGAGCATTTCGGAAAAGGCGTGACAGGACCGGTCTCGACCCATTCAGCAAAAACCGACCGCGATTGGTGGCTAGCGTTAAAAACGACATCAAATTGGCTAAGCGACGTTGGAAGGATCGTGAATTTGCGTCTGACACAAGTAAGCTTCTGGGATGTTTTGCTTAGCGGCGCGAAACGTGTGCGAGGAGACATTTTGGATGCTGCATTACTTATCTACCGCTCTATGCTAGCCTCCAAAGATCCCTTCCCAGATGCACAAAGCGAAGACAAGATGGCCAGGTCGAAACGACGTCATCTCGGCTACGTATACTATCCCTCTTCAAGTTGATAGAAATCTCGATGACAGCAAGAGTTTTGATACGAGGCAGCCGTCATCGTCTGAGAGATCTGGAAAGCAACCCGATGTGGAAGATGACGTGTATGGCATCGCCCTTCAACCGATTCGTCCTGCTGCTAGTGATCAATCTCTGATCCATAAAACCGACCGATCATCGTTGGCTCAGGGCGACAATGATGAAGACTGGGCTCTACCAGTGGTGGATTCCGAAAGCCCGTCAAACCGAGTCGAGCGATCGAGTCTAGATGAAGTCATAGAGCACGCCAAACCGCCCGCTATATCGTCATCACTAGTTTCACGACGTCCTGGCAACGAAAAGCCTGATAACGGATTTGTTTAACATGTCGTATTCTGCTCTCCTTCGTAAATATTTCTCCACATTCCTTCATTAGGGTCTAATTCATTGTCACTCGTTACATTGATAAAATGCGTGGTGTACAAGGTTGGAAAACTGAATGGCTCATCGTGCCCGCAACGAATCTCGTGAATATTTCCCGCTCGCAAATTTGGCGCTACCCGCGTTACTGTAGCATTATAGATAGCCATTTTTTCATGAGAGTACATATAGCATAAGAGACAAATACACATGAATGCAGATGATGAGCCGAGCCATTATATTCGGAAACCCTCTTTGTCAGATTTCATTTGTCAAGTCGATGACATAACCCTTGCATTTGAAGTGAGTATTATCCATGATCTCCTTCATACCGCTTTGACTACAGGAATCACAGTGCTCGTACCGCTTTTCATCATCGTCACGGGCAGTATCAGAATGATCTGAGTTGGAGCTTAGGATGGAGTCCGACCTGCTGGAAACTAATGGGAGGATAGTGTGGGCTGTCTCTCTCACTATCCGGAGTGACTATAGAACTCACCCGAAGATGTGTCAGAGCTGAGGATTGAGTCATAGTCTGTCGATTCGATAGAAGCTTCTCCTTAAAGAGAGGTGTGAGTCGAGCACACTTGGGATGCCTTAGACTCTTGGATTAACTCACTCTGAAACCCAATTCTTTGATTGATTTGACCATTGGAGAGATAGTCTTCTCTTAGAAACCGGTCGCGTCGAAATATGCGCTCAAGGAACACTATTAGCAACAAGAAGGTAAGCCCAGCAACCTTATGCATCGCACAACCGTGACACTTGCCAAGATATCCACAAACATCGCCCTTGCAGCAGGCGACAATCTCAAGCTCCCCCGTATCATTTTGAATGAGTTTCTCTATGCGGGATGGAATGCCACATAAACAGTGTGGTGTATGAATACCGGTGAAGCGACAGTACTCGTCCAGGTACTGAACTGGAACAGGGACGAGAAGATTGGTTCTTCTGAAAGCATCCATAAAGAGTGGCCTAATTATAGCGTGTGTATATAAGCAATCAAATCAATCTCATGAACCTTTAACGCACCAGGCCCAAAGTCGGATGACATTCATGCCAAGCTCAATAACATGGTCAGGTTGTGTTCGAATTGTTCTAAGCCAGTTATTGTTTCTCCTGTTTTGAAAGTCAAGAAAAGCGGGGTGTGTGAGTGGAACTCGGGTGACATTCATGGTGATGGAGGTACTGGTAGGTTCAGCGGGTAGGCGTCAGGGCAGGGGGAAGGACTATGTTGTTCGCGAAAACATCTGAACGTATGTTTTATTTATGTGCTGGGACGGCTCAGACGAAGAAAACGAAAACGAAAACACGGCCCAGAACTGATGAGAGGACTGACTGAGGTCTTTATAGAAAATACACCCGTCTTATACGCTAGGTGGCTACTAACGAAATTTTGAATCGCGCTGCTTCTGTGATAAAACTCCACATTTGTCGGGCATATTGCAATTTTTCCTAGGTACCGAGAAAAGATGGTTGTACAATGAGATCGTTGGATTATAATCAAAGATGAAAAGTTCGGACACCGCCTAGCTAGAAGACACCGAGGAATCAAGGATCAGGAACAGGCACCGAACCGAACCCAGGAGGGAAATGAACATTACCCAAACTCTAACGTGCTTCACGCATCGAATTTTGAAGGGACCCAATTCATCAGGAAACTTGTCATTTCCCAAAGCCTAGTATACCGCAAGGTCAAATAGCGCGTTCACCGCGCTTTGGATTACTATATACACATGATTGGGATCTGATAAGACATGAAAGTGAAAATTTGAGAGGGGGAAAAGCACAAGACACGTCGAACGCGTAAACTTACTAATTGGGATCTGATAAGACATGAAAATGAAAATTGGAGAGGGGGAAAAGCACAAGACACGTCGAACGCGTAAACTTTGAATATCGGGGTTCACATGTTAGAAGAGGAAGTAAGCGGCGACAACGAGGGAGAGAAAGGCGAGAAAGGTGCATGAGAAGAAGATGCGATTAGCTATTTTGGATTGAAGGAATAGGATCACGAAGTGATCATTCTCGCTGGCATGATGAACGCTTTCATATATACACACCCCAAAGGAAACGGCGCCTAACGCAAGGAAGTACGCGATAGTAGCAAAATCGCGTCCAAATATGGCACGATTGAACTTGCTAGAGGCTCTAACAGGTTCGAAAGAGCCGAATGAAGGTGCCCCGCCAACCAACAGTGTATCCTACGCCACAAATTGTCGAATGTGGTCTGCATGTGCTACACTAATTGAAGATTTTACTTACAAGCACCATGCATGCTTTGAAGAAGATGTCTGAGACTGAGGCTGGTCTTTGGGTTGCTGATTATGGGTGGTCATTGGGCTTAATTTGGAAATCTCAACGTAGGAAAGGACAGGCTTACCAGGGTTTGTAGATTGAACACTAGGTCCAGAGGTGAGAGTGGGAAGTGCTGACATTAGCCTTGGAAGGTGTTGGTAGTGAATTGGATTGTAGTGCGAGAAAAGTAGAGCGCGAGAATGGATTTTGGTGAGTATCTGCACGCACGCAAGTGCAATGGATTGGCAGACGAGTGCAATAGTAGATGCACGGATAGTGATCAAGTAACGCTGAGACCAACACAACCGCAAATGCGTGGGTAGGGCCGTCAAGTGAATCAAAGCATTTGGTAGCAGTGAATGTCAAGTAGATCATTGACATAGAACAAATTGCATTGTTCCATGAGTGTTTCTGCCTTCCATGTACTGTCAATCTTCTTGCCGAATTTAGGAATCAGATGTCAGCTCCGGAATATAGAATCGAGACGAATCACAGCTGTTGATATTGCCGTTTCCGTTTACATTGGTTACTTTGAGTAATTTTGTTCGAGGACGTTTGTTTCTCAGATGGCTTCAGATGGTGATCTCACTGTCCCCATCTTCCACTCGTTCATCCGACTTGTGCAAGAGTCTGAGCAGGTTACACGACTACACACCAGTTTTGAACCTAGCCCGAGAGCATTACGATGCATGTAGATGAGAGAAGATCGTATACACAGTCAACAGGTTTCTTGGTTTGCTGAAAAGAGCAGTACCAATCCTTCATTGGAGATTATTGGTGGTATAAATAGCTTTGTAAGCCAGAGTTTGATCACGTGGACAGATCACTCCGATTGAACTCGTGTTGGCTTTCAGAGTCATCAGCATGATCCAGTGTTCTGTTGGATGTCGTCTGGAACCGGAATCGTTGGAGTTATTGTTTGTATCTGCCTGAGAGATGGTTGCACTTTGGGCATATGATTAGAGTGGTTCCAGAGCTCTTCCTCGATTGCTTGGTTTGCATTATCTGATTCCAGCCCGTCATGCTTTACAAAGCAGAATTGTAGAAAGATCGTGGCAGGTTCTAATTTTTGAACAAGACATGCCCCTGTGCTTGGCTTCGGCACGTTCTCGTTATTTTAGCCTTAGTCGATCACCTGCCCACGTCTTGTACCCCTTTTAATAAGATTAGGGAGTAAGCGTGATAGGCTCCAGTAAGAACCCAGGTTCTTACACATTTTGGATCTCATTCAAGGTTAACAGGTGAACGTTCGTACTTCCAATTCGAAGATAAATCATCAGAGAATAATCATCAGAGAATGGCCATCGTGTATCCGGTTAGTTGATCCATTATTTCCGTCTCGCTTCCGACGAATCCCGGTGATCATGTCCTTCCTTCCGGTGATCATCTCCTCCGTTCGTGGGAATTACTTGCAGACCAACGTCATCCCTCCCAGCGAGCCTACGTGTCTGTCGATACCGATTGAGTCTTTCACAATTGTATACATAGCTGAAAAGGCCAGGTTTCTCTCGACACAAGGTGCCCCCTTTACCACGGAACCTCTTCTTTTGCATTGTTTCAGTTGTTCTCAGTGAGAGACAGCAGAATCGCAGAATGGACACATTGGTCGCATTCCCACCACAGGTCGATTTGCAGAGCATCAGCATGGTCCAGTGTTCTGACAGCTCAACGAGAGCCTTGTTGCAACAAGTATTACATGCAATTATTTAGGAATAATGTTATTTAGGAATAATGTTATTTGACTGCTTTAAGAACCCAATGACCTCTGTCACGACTTTCTTGGCTGCGTGCAGATGACGTGCGGACTCGTTTGGATCGCCGGGGCGCAGTATCACCCGAGCTGTCATTCCTCTCTGACTGAGAGATCTGGGGATGCATTTCATCCGTAGGGCCAGAGAGGTCTGGCTGGTCCGGCTCCAGTTCATCTAGCTGATCAATTGAGCCTGAATCATCAGGAATATTGAAGGTGATATGTTGACGAGACTGGGTAATATCATATGGATTGATTGGTTCATCTGGCTCCAGCTCGTCCAACTCTTCAATTGGAGTGTCAAGAGGTCCGCCTGGTTCCAGCTGGTCTAACTCTTCTTCGATTGTACCATGAGTGTCAGGAGGTTCAGACTCGGCACTTTGATTGGGATCCGAAACATCAAGGAATTTGAGTGTGATGTACTGGCGATAGTCTGCAACATCTGCTTGGGTGAATTTGAATCGAGGCGGGCAGTGAGGGAGGAGGATGTCTTGCATGCACGCCTCCATAAATGCCGCAACGAAGACACCACAGCTACTCGAGTCTGATTGTTGTGGTGTATCCTTTGAATGATGACATTAAGTGACTGAAACTTAATAGACCTGATACCAAAAACAGGATGCTTACATGATACAGAACAGGGCAAAAGCCGTCCATAATACATGCCTCTGCGGCTTCATCCCCCTTTGCCACCAGTGATTCTCTATGCGTTTCGATGAAGACTTGAACCGCCTGAGTTGCGATAAGTGCACAATACATTGCATACGAGGGACATTCCTTACCTTGGTGACTTGGCAACCAAGTCGTTCAGCACTATCATCCCAGAGGCTATCATAGTATTCGATCTGTTTCATCTTAAAGTCCACGCAGCACAAGGCCCAGTGGCTCTTCCGAGAGAAGTGAATTGGTATCAGCAGGCGATGTAGCGTGAATATGTTGTGTTGAGCTTTCAGTGGTCCTTTCTAGGTCCCTCTTAGCAATGAAGTGATATAATTAAGTGATGGCAGGACTTACGTCGGTAAGCCAGTTTTTCACACTTTCGTAGTTGATTTGATCACCTGCATCATCGTCATCATACCCCCTTCTAAGCAGCTCATAAAAGTAACTGCTCAAGATGCAGTTATGGTTCGCGTTACTCTCAAAATTCAAGAGTGTCCCCCATGAGTTGATTATTTCATCATTGAACCACCGCTTTGGACCCAGCCGTCGAATATCCCCTTTGAGCAACCGGATTTGAGGAAGTTCCCGAAAGATTTGGACTTCCACTATTGCACGAGATGCTTCCTTCATCAGAGTGGTATACCTGTCGTTGTCAGAAGCAGTTTCATAAGGGTTCGTTGCAGTTGGTTCTTCGTTACACGTTGGAGTGGGACGAGGGATGGAAGGAGTCTTGATGAAACAAAGCTTGGCGCCATGTGGATCGGGTCGCAGAGAGCGATGAGATACCTTGACTCTGTCCTCGTTCAATAGTGTGATGTTTGACCCCATGGAAGACACCATCACATCCCATATGTCATCCACCACATCGCGTTCCCGCATCAACTCTTCTTTCATGATAGATTCTACCAGATTCGCCATTGATGCTCCTCCTCCACAAATTTCTCCCTGTTCAACAAGCTCGCGATGTATCAGGACAAACCCTAGCAGAGCCCGAACAATGGTGGTGAGCTGGTCCCGTCTTTGTTCGGACTTGACCTTGGGTTTGAACGACATCCAGGTAAATAGATTGCTTTCTACAAAGTCATCAAGCAGGGATCTTTGCGCTGGAAGCAAAGGCACCCTCAGACTGTATTCGGCCTCGTTGGTTTTCCTACTCAGGGCACTGCCATTGTTGAGGTTGTTCCACTTCTCAACAACACGGGAAAGCGGTTGAATCCAGTCACTTGGGCTTCCATCATAAAGAAGTGCATTGAGATCCGGGAAGGACTGCGTCATAGCCTCAAGATAAGCGTGGTTCTCATATCCGTGAGTAACAGCGTCGGTGTCGTCTAGCTCAAGCGGCCAGAACACTGAGCCAACCTAAATGTGGGATCGCATGTCAACAACAGAATAAAAAGCGAGCCTGTTTAACGTACCTCTTTTGGAGACAGATCTGTAACCCCACTGATCGAGTTGGGCCAATCCCTAGTGCGGATGTTGAAACGTTGAGATGGCACAGGGGAGTCATGACCAGGCGTGATACATGATGCCCATTCGAGGCCGATACAGTGGTCCATTATAGAGAGGACTTTAGCGGGGAAGAAACGGTTGCGGTGCTTGATCATTATCCAGGTTCCTTCAACGCCAGCCAAACCTAAACTCCCCTCCCTATCATCAGAGTTCGAAACTGAACTCCCTTCCGCATCTTCACTCCCTGATTCTGAAACACTTTCGTCCCCCAGTCGAGTTACGATTTCTGGTTCGTGTTGATGTCGGTCCTCTTTGGTTTCCAATTTCTCCACATCAGAGTTTGAAATCGAACTCCCTGTCGCATCTTCACTCCCTGATTCTGAACCACTTTGATCATCCAACAGAGTTGCGATTCCTGGTTCATGTTGGGGTTGGTCCTGTCCATTTTCCGATTTCTCCCCTTTGCTAGACCGGTCATAAGTCCCAAATACAAAGGAATCCCCGCACAGATCCGGATAATCGCCGTTGTTGACAACTTTGAGCTTGATTCCTAAAAAGGCGACGATTTGACAGCGCTTCTGTACCAATTCAAACGATGATAGATTATAATGGGGCTTAAGTGGAAGGCGATCATGGAGTAACTCGATAATAGAAAATGCGCAAAGAACGCCACAATCCTCTCCCTGACTACATGCCGGAGGACATAACCTTTCGTGCTGGAAAGGATGGAATGAGCGTTACTTAAAATATTAATCATGTGTTTGACTTACATCCTGTGCCATGATGTGAAAAGCTCCTTGTTGATCCACAGCAAGCGCTGAGCCAGAGTTGCGGACTCTGTGCTCGTACATGAGGAGACCAATAAACCTCTGAAAGATGAGCTGTGAGCCCGTAGTCTAGACGATGATACAGGAAGAAGCCGACCTTGCGAAGTGCATTCCGACGCCTCTCAAAGCTTGAATCCTGGAGCGCATCGAGAACCAAAATACTGGAGTTTCGGAAATCAATTACCGCAATTCTCCAGAACGGTCGCAGTTTGGTGGTTCCATGATGTATGGGGACAACAAGGACGTCGATATCCCGGAATATATGACACTGTGGAGTGTTATAGTTAGCCACTATCGTCACCTGCAATTTCAGCACCTACATCGGGAAACCAGAACTTGCCCTCTTCGGCAGGTCTAATTTCGGGTCCAGCAAATTTTGCAAGCATAATCGCTGTGACCACCTCATGGTTCACAACATACATTCTGACCTTTTGTAGTCGTGTAACCTGCTCAGACTCTTGCACAAGTCGGATGAACGAGTGGAAGATGGGGACAGTGAGATCACCATCTGAAGCCATCTGAGAAATCTCGCTGCTATTAACATGTTGGGAACCAATTTGAAAGGTCTTTCCTATGTCAGATAACGCTTTGCTGACATCTTTAGCACAGGCGATGACCTGATTTCAAACAGAGAATTAGTATGATGGGTCATATGGCAACCAATGTACGTACAGCATTACGGACCCTCACACTATTTATGTCCGTATCCGAGGCTCTTTCCATGTGAAACGGTCTTACTGCGGCCTAAAAGCAAGATACATGCTGCTCAATCCAGACTTTGACTTTGAAATCAAACGTACCACTTCGTCCAACTGGTTGATATGCGTCGTGCTAATCCCGAAGACCTCCATTTCCGCCTCGATTATTCTTTTTTCAAGTCCTTCTTCGCCTGCAATGAAACTGACATACAGAGAGGATAAGGCGTTTACAACTCGATAAATCGGAATTTCACGAAGCCTCTTTTTGTCCGGTCGGACTTGGAACAGGAGCATGATCGCAAAAGTTACCGCCCAGAATCCGCAACTGTAAAAGTCTTCTTGAATCCCTAGGGCGTCTGTTTCATAGTTGGTGAATGGTTTCGCGGTTGGCTGAAAAACCGGTAGCAACTTGAGATCACGAGCTCAACACCTTTGAGTTAGTGGACTCACCGGTGAAGAGGGTCTCTCTTCCTTGAAAAACTCGCTAATGACCACTTGCCCTCTGATGTCAAAACCAAGGCGTCCCTGCATTGAGTTGATTGCGTACACCGATGTCCCCTCATCGGTGTGCAAGTCATGCACAAAAACTGTCCAGTGCTCTCCGGCTAGGTTTAGAAAGATAATCTTGTGGTAGTAAGGACCCTCATCATGGGTGAGGTGACGTAGATGGTGAGCCTTGATGGGGCACGAAGTATTGTGGCCGTCCTGTAAAATTTATTGGGTATGTGCTTGCCTTGCAGTTTCTGAGTTTACTCACCCATATTGACTCGTCTTCGATTGTCCAGTCTAATTTATTGACATAAGAGTCCACAGGAGAAGGGAGGAAGAGAACGCCTGCCTCCATCTGATCACTGAGTGCGTTGAGAAGCTGAACAAAGATATGCATCTCCTCCAGACGAATGCGCCATTCGGGATTCTGCCATCGACTTAAATCAACCGAGTGGATATCGATATCCTCCCGCACCAAATGGGGATGAGAAGGTAACACAAAGCTGGAACATCTTGGTTGCGTAAGTGACGGCTCTGGCGAAGCGGAACATTGACGACGACGTTTGTGTATCCGTTCAGGTGAGCTTGAAACCGGGCGTTTCGGCTTTTTTCCAGAGAAGGTACCAATCGGAAATAGGCTGTTGGGCCCAAGCCTAACCGGCCTCTTTATACCTGGACGTCGATTGAAGAGAGGACTGTGGTCGGGGATATCAAAAGGATAGCTTGGCTGGTTCTTCTTTTTTGTTGAGCTCCGGCTGGCCTGGAGGGGTTTTGATTTTGTTGGTCTACCAGGACCTGGAGTTACGGACGTGAATTCTTGACCAGCTGCGTTTGGTGGAGAGCACGCTTTCAACAATAAGCATACATACTTTGTCGTGGAGGAAGAGTAGATCACTGACCTGAGTTTGACTTTGCAGCCTTTGGTCCAGTCCTCGGAGTTTCGCCATAATCACTGACACCACCCTCATCTTTATTGCCACTGTCGTCATCACCACTGCCTTCTTCATCGTCATCCTCATCATCCTCATCCTCATCCTCATCCTCATCCCCTTCATCATCCTCATCCTCTTCATCACCAATACCTTTAACGCCTTCATTTTCCTCTCCCGGTACCGAAGATTGACCTCGTTTATCGATGCGCCGCAATATATACTGTAGCTCCCGATAATGCACAGAATCACGGCCAGGTTTCTCTCGACGCAAGGTGCCCCCTTTACCACGGAACCTCTTCTTTTGCATCGTTTTCATCTCAATCTCTATTGCATAATAGCAGACGTTTCAGATGGAACAGTCGACCTGGACTAGGAAGGTACTTCTTATCTTACCCTTAACCTTGTGTGCTGGCCCGTATGACTCGAGTAGCTTTGCCGCTTTAAGATGGTGGCAAAATTTACCAGTTTGATTGAATAGAAAACATGAACAGCGAGGAATGGCCAAATCGATCAAAACCTCAATCGCTTTTTCACGGCCCCTAGAATCAACATGAAAACGTCAGAGCGTTCTGAATGATACTGAATGATACTTACCTTTCATCTTTATCCTGAAGCCAGACCTTGAATTGACGTTCTTGTACGTGCATTATTTGCTCGTTATCCCAAAGTCCATGTGCTTCGAGGTCCCTTTGCCTGATTTCCTTTGGAATCCTCTTCCTAGTATCGGCCACATACTGGTAGTAGGTGAACCAGTCTAAGAGTATAGTCGCTACAAAACGATCCATCCTAGAAGTCACCGAAATGAGTACCTAAGCTTTAGAGCTCAAAGTTGGTGACGATATCACCTTTTGTTGTTCTGGCTATCGAAGAAGACCCTACTGAGACACCTGATCGCGCTTTCCATCCAATTGTTAGTATTCCACATCCCGTCTCTGGTTTGGCCCTCAGGAATACCCATGTCAGTGAAGCATTCTGATCCACAGGGTTGTGTGAGCATATAAATGACGAGGGAATGATTGTAGCTAGCACACTGACCGATCCAAAACTTGGTAAACCAGTTGGTCTTGAAATATTTCACCAGCCTGTCAAGTATCCGCGTTTTTCGTTCCTCCACTGTTTCGGTCAGTATTATCATCCGGCCTTTTCGTCTTGTCTTCGTGACCTTCGCTTTTGAGACCATGCGATCTACGAGGTCCTTCAGAAACGTTAAGAACGTTTCTTCGTACATTGGCCACTCTGCTTCTGTTCGACATCGCTGTAGTGAGCGGAGTGCTATGCACATATGAAATTTTGCCTCAGGGGTGAGAGTAGGCATTGCCTCTTTAGGCCCTTGATCTACATCCCAACGAATGATGGCCTGGATTGCGTGAAACTGGCATAAGCGTACAGGAACACCTGGGTATACTGTGTCAATTGAGAATGTGGTGTGAGCAAGTACGGTGCAGTCAGCGTAAGGATTGCCCACCTTTTCGCAAAGCCTTCACCTGAGCAACACATTTATCGGTCATCCAATGACTTGGTGTGACGCCAACCTTGAGCGTTCTTTGGGCAGCCTCCAGTACCTGTTTCTCCATTCCAATGTGTTTTATGGACGATGGGTCTTCAATGAGAGAATGAGCAATAAGTCAATGCGGGAGTAATGCACAAAACGGTACGAACCTGCCACGATCTTTCTACAATTCTGCTTTGTAAATTCATTGAAAGCCCTCAGGTATCCAGTAAGAGTTTCGGTCTGAACATTTGCTGACACCAATACCGACGCTGCATGACAACCGATAGGGAGCAATTAGCGAGCGTGGCTCACCGATTAGCGGGATTGATACATACCTGGTCGAATCCGATGGTTGTTGTTCACTGTGGCCACTATTGTTACAGGTGCACGGTTGCTGTTCATGCCTCTGTAGGTCGAGTCAATCGCAGCCCCTTCCTTGACGGAGTAGAGAATCCAGTCCTCGACACTAAACTGAGTTGCGAGACCTAACGTGAAGTTGGACCTTTCATCCGGAACAGAGCTATTATAAGGTCTGTAACTGGTGTAATGGATAATGTCAGATGTCATTCGGCACATAAATGAACAGGGAACCCACTAGAATGTTTTATGCGGATTCTGCTTGACAATTAGGTGGGTAGAGCAGAATGGATTGACATGCTGGCAATAGCGGCGACGAGTGGCTGGCATCATGCTTCGAACATGTTTCTCTTTGGGAATACGGAATTCGGGTATCGGCTCTGCACTTGTTTTTTGAGAGTCCTGTAACAGCTCTATAAAAATCTCCATTGATCAGTGAGAGTTCGCAGCGGGGTGCATCGAAGAAGTGGCAGCTCACCAATCATCACTTTTGAAACACTAGCTCCCCGTCGATATAGCCTCTCCAAGAGCATGGATCTCAGTCGACACGAAAATTGCAGTGTTTGCCGTATCGGGTCGGTTTTTCGGTGGTTATTCAGTTGCCAGATCTTAGCACGAGCTAGGTCATCAGCGGTGACCTCAACCTGGGCCAGTTGCATTATAATGTAAGTCCTATTTCTATGCCAATGTTGATTTACACCCACCGATAACTGGACACTGTTCACATCACCAGCGCATAGGCGATGTCGTGGAAGTTTCTCACTGTCTTCGCTACCTTCACTGGCATTTCCATCATCGCCATGTTCCTCTCCATCTTTTTGACTGGTGCTTTCCTGGTCGTCCGTGTCGTCCCCTGGATTGTGCATGTGCTGGTTATGAGACCCCGCACAAGTGAACTTCGCCCGGAAAACAACCTTTCCC
>WSUA01000591.1:0-11349 GCA_019633455.1 Tulasnella sp. 419
ATTACATTCAGGCGCTTCACTGTAAGTCGACTAGCTTCACTACTTTTATTATCAATACGTGCTAACTAAAAGGGAGCACCATAACCGAACGAAGACGTATTCTGACCCTTCGGAGACAATCAGCGTTGAGCGTTCCCTCAAGGAGAGGGCCTGTCTTGAATAAACAACCTGAATGCTCACTAATCATATCGCTCCAACCATGGCTTAGTAGGCCGTGTGGGATACACATATCTTTCAACGTATATCTGAGCTTGGTGAGTAATCTTGCTTCAAAGCGTGAACATTGAGCTACTATCATAATAGATTGAGACTTTACATTTTCGGTTTCCGTCCGATCACGGTTTCTCATATTCAGGTAACTGTGTCGCTCTGTTCCAGTACTTTGAAGCGCAGGATTCTCAAGGCAATCACGCCTATATCGTTGAAGTTCGGTGGATGCCTGGATTAGCGAATACCGAACACCTGTTTTCTTGCCATGAAATGGCAAGGCTGCAAGATAAACTTGTAAGACAAAGTACAGCTGTTATTAAAGCAATAAATTACCTTCATCCTTTAGAAGAATCGCTTTAATTGGAAATCTTTCACCACTAGCCACATCAACCAGGTTATTGATAATCCAGTGAGATGAAACGAGCCTAAAGTGCAGTGTCATGAACCAATTTTTCTGTGACAAAGTTGAATACACACTCTTGCGGGTAGCAGGCTGGGCAGTGTCTAGTGAACAAGGGGTAGTGTATGCGAAGGTTGGTGGACGGCGTTCGGCATCCCTGTTCACAATACAATTATTTGCCAACACCCACAGAAATAGAACTTTAATACGCACCATACAGCGATCACCAAATAAAAACTCTGCATACTGACCAGGAGTCAGATGTGGAGGGCGTTTTGGGGGCTGGTAACGATGATTGGCAAAGATGCTTTTCCACAGAGCTACACGCGATTTGTCCCCAGACACAAGATACGTATGGACGTCTTTAAATGCGTACATGCAAGAAACGACATCTTGAGGTTGCAATTCTCTCAAGGTCTGAACAGCCAGTGAATGAGAACTTATGAGGTGCCAAGCAGCTAGGTTACTCACAATATCCCAGAGTTCGAGGGGTAGCTCAGAAATAGGAGTACCCTGCGTTGTAAGTGATCTCGCTATGGCTTCAGGAATGTTAGTCAAAGGGGACATTGTGCTGATTTGGTAAAGTACGATACCTCGTCTCTTGCATCTGGAGAGTGGCATGGTCTGGAATGAAATAGTTGTTCCCCGAAGCCGAAAAAAGGATTTATTGGACATATTAGCTCATATCCATGCTTGGAATAAAGTGATCAGGAACGTACCAAAATTAACGCTTATTCCCCTGCGGTGTGCACTTCGAAGGCGCCTGCTTGAGCAGAATCGGAAACTCTATCTCTATCTCGGACCCTTTGTGCCCTGAAAGTTCGTAGCTCCGCTTGTCGGAGATCCTTCAAAAGATGGTTACGCTTACATGTAACGTCAAGCATGGTCATACAGCACAAGCTCAAATCTTCCGATGCTTCGCCCTGATCACACCCAGCTGCATCATGTAGCAATTGGGCTTGCAACTGAGCTCCATTTTTAAGCCACAAACAGGGTGAATTCGTATAACAGACCAATGCCGCTACCTATAGCAAGGACAGTACAAAAGACTTACAATGTACGAATGATTGTAAAGAAACGAAGACAAAACAAAGGGAAACATCCGAAAGAATAAGTCAGAAAGCAAGGTATATTATCACCTCCTTGTCACCGGCGGATGCGTTTTCTTGTCTTAAAGAAGTCGATGTCCAGCTGACTTAGCTGGCTGATTTGGGAGGGAGGTTTGGAGTGCTGTTGGCGCCCTAGGATGGGCGATGCTTCATCATCGTCGGTCATGTCTGGTAGGTCTTCATCCATGTTGAGATCCTCAGGATCATTCCGAGGTCGTTTTTTACTATGAGAGCGAGGAGTTCGTCCGTTAGGGGAGGATTTTCGAGAAGCATCCAATTCTGGGGATGGTGCTTGGGTAGGGGATATGTGTCCGTTGGCTCTCGGGGATCGTGATGACACATGATTATCTTCCACTGCAGCTTGTGCCCTATCATCATCGCTCACAGGGGTCCGAGCCCTCCGCCTTGGACGAGGACGGGGTTTAGGGGGGGATGGTATAGTGGTAGGAGCTTCGTCATCCGTAGTAGCCGCACCTCTTGTTGACCCTCGGGTGCTGCGCCGTGGCTGACGGCGTGTAGGAGCTGGACGTGAGGCCTGATGTAGTACTTCATCGTCGTTCTCTCCTTCCTCGTCACTTGTTGCAACAGTCACCTTGGCTGCAGATTTCCTTGGCTTCCCACCCTTGCCACCTGTTGCCGCTGAAATCAGACCTATCAGGGATCCATTCCATGACAAACTTTATGAATAGTACGTACTCTTCTGTTCCTTCGTTGTAGCACCAGTCAATTTCCTGTCGTAAGCGCGATAGGGTTCCCAGAACTTGGCAGTTGCCGATGGTTCCAGTTTGGCAGATGCTAGAGCTGAATCCAGATGTTGTTTCCTTCATTGACATAAAATTATCAACGAGCTGCTATCAATCACTAATACGACCTGACTCACAATTCTGTAGCATCTCGGGTTTCGAGTGAACCAAGAAGAGGTAACAGGACTCTGAAAAATTCGATGGCAGAGTTCCTCCGTTTCTTATTATTGATCCCTTCCAGATGCGCTATCTTCTTGACTATCCAGGTTATACAAGATGTGTGAATCTCTTTCACGAATTCACCGTCTAAGCGACGAACAACTGCCAATTGTGCACCGCGGATTAGCAATGCCGAAGATAGTGCTTTTGTCAGCACCAGAGTGTGACTATCGTCAGGAGCTCGTCCATCAAGGTAAAATTCAAATGACTACGATGGCGATCAGTAATTGTAGTAGGTGAGGATTTGGATAAAACTCACCTGCTTGAGACTTTCTATCATGACTTCCGCGACAATACGGCCGTTACCCTTGTACATCCCTTCTTCCCTCAGGATCTCCACGATGACCTTGAGATATTGGTCATACGTATCACCTAGACGACCGTAATAAACCAGGGGAACTGCTGTGTGCTTGACATTGATTGCCCCCGCCCTGACAGCTGATACAAAGGAACTGATAAGAGAAGTGAATGTATACTCTCTCTCCAATGTGGACTGGGAAGGAGCATCGTCATCTAAAACGTGGAGTAGATCAGGACCAGGGTTCAGCTTCCTACGCGTTTGACATACCGAAGGATTTGCGAGGTTTTCGCTTCCTTGATTTCTTGCGGCCTTCTTCGCCCTCATTCTCGTCAGCTCCACTACTTGAACCCCGAGCAGTATCACCTCCGTCGCTTTCATCATCTCCATCTTGTCCATCCTCATCATCAGCTAGCTCGTCGGCATAGGTCTCCAATTCTGCCTCCACGAAACCAGCATATCGATGTTGCATCTCATCAGAAAGCTTGAGAGGTAAAGTTTGACCTGGTAGGACTTGTGCATCTTCTCCCTCGTCTGTGTTGGGGAGAAATAGAGTATGTAACATCAATAGACATATGAAAGCCTATTAGAATTACATGAGCATAAGAGGAAGCCCGCGGTGACTGAGAGTGCTTACCGAGCGCTTGACGTTCTCGCAAGGTCTAGATGCGGTACCCAAAGCACATTCAGTCAATTTCTCAACCAAAGTATCACGCTGCTCCTTGAGTGTATCTTTGATCTTTGCCGCATCAGAGGCCGGCGATGAACTGGAGGTAGATTTCGGTGGGCCTGGTACCATTCCCAAAAGTTTCCACGTGATGTGAAGCGTCAATAGTTGGAAAGCGTGATCGACCATCTATCATAGAATAAATTCAACGGGATGTTGGCTGATAAATGTGAAGCGTTGTGCTTACCATTTCTTCTTCCCTGTACCCTCGTCTTCCCCTCTCAGCCAGACTTAACATGATGACCCACGCACTAGCACTCTTTCCGCCTTCATCTTCCTCTATCCAGCCCGTCATATTCCTCACTTTGAACAGCGCCTCAATTCTCAAACATAATCCTCCGAGAACCCGCACATCATCTTCACTCAAGTCGACAACATCCAAATCATCCCTTCCAGCTACGACATCTCTTAACGAAGAAGCCAAATCGTCTTCCAATTCCACAATCTTGGACGAATTTGTGTTTGAGAGACATGTCGTGCGTAGGAGATGCGAGATGGCTTGAACAGCGTTACGTAGCACGACGGGAGATGTATGGGAGACAAACTGCTTGATCACATCGTCCCATAGAGATTCATAAGCCTGAAAGGGGCGTCAGCGATGCGTTTCACCCAATAACACGTCAAATAGCACATACCGTGACCATTCTCATCTCCAAATACAAATCCAGATTCATCAACTGAGGTATAACGAGCACCTCTGCGATCCGTCTCTCATCCGCCTGATGTTTCGCGAACAACCGTGGCAGCGCCTTTATTAGCATTCGAGTAATGTTGGACTGCTCCTCTTCTCCTTCGCTCTTCTTCTTTTCCGCAAGCGCTTTCGCATCAGCTACGGTCTTCTTGAGCGCTGCAACCAAAACCTCAACCAAAACCGCTTCTTCTTCATCTTTCAACCTCCAAGCTTCCTCAACTTCTGCTCCCTCTCCCGCATTGGCGTTCTTCCTCCCTCCTCCTTTCTTGTGAGCAGCAGCCTTCCTCTTTTGTGCTTGTTTTCGTTTGGCTGAAACAGGGCTCATACCACCTTCTGCGTCATTATCTGGAGCCGAATGATCCAACAACAGATACTCGAGCAATCCTTCCCAATCGCCCACGACATCCAGCTCGTCCCAAAGACTCTCCACAGCGAGGGCTATCCGTCCCGTCTCCATACTGCCTACAATTGCTGCGACTTCTTTGCTCTTATACGAAGAGGATGCTGAGTTCTGAGTGATTGATGACCGTTGCTTTCTCCCTCGTCCTGCATCTGAAGCACCCTCTTGTGATTCCTCTTGACCAGGGACAGCTCGTCCTTCATCATCCTTCTCCAACGCACGACTCCACTTGACTATCAATTCAGCAAACACCTTAAACCCGACCCTGAGCTTATCCTTGCTCTCTCCACTTTCACCACGAGCACTCATGCCGACCATCCTAGATTCAACTCCGTTCTTCCACACACCACCGACAAACCCAGCCACCGCTTTTCTCACTTTGGCTTCCTTGTCGAATATCAAAAGGCTCAGCTCGTCAACTTGATCTTCATCAAGTTCACCAATGTCGTCCAAGGCGCACAAAATTTGGATGACGGCTACGCGAACGGAGAGTTCGATATCTGATGTGGCCATATCGACTAAGCGTGGTTTGTAACGTTGGGTGAAGTGGTTTGTGGATGAAAGATAGGATGATGAGTGTTTGGTGTAGAGGGGTGTAAGGGCTTTGACAGCTGCGAGACGGACTTGAGTATTCTAAGTATGAAACCATGTGAGAAATACGGAGTAGCCGACAGGGTTGGAATAAAAAACTGACCAGATCTGACAGTACCCAGCCCAGGTACCGGAGATGATTCCCTTCCAAAAAGTAGGCTGGATATTTATCGAGCCAAACTCCAAATTCCTGAACACATTCTGCTCGGATTCCAGGATCTGCGTCTCGATATCGCAATACAAAGAGTCTGGATTCGGTGGTGGATTAGTAAGAGATCACGCATTCAGACATGTATCACTCACCCATCAAAGAATTCTTTGAGGTATTCTTTCAGTTGCGCTCGCTTTCCCATAACTTCGTCATACGTAGCTTGCAACTCTTGCTCTCTCCCTTTCCCCTTGGCCGCATTTGAAGAACCCTTCTTTTTCTTTTCGCCCTCCTTTTGTCTCCTGACGACTTCAGCCTCCTTATCAACGGAGGCAGCTACTTCAGCAAGCGCACTCTCCACCTCAAGTGCTACAACTGTGGCGGTATGTCTAAAGCTTCGAAGGTGAGACGAAGACATTGCGATGACCCAAGTTTGAAGGGTTGGGATGAGTTGTTCGTCATAGAGGGCGCCTGTCTCGGCAGAGGAGACAATGATTCGATAAAATAATTCCGCCAATGATTTTCGGAATTTTCGGAAAATGGGGAGCTTGGAGACGAGTGGATAGCTTGGGACCGTTTCCTGTAGCGCGTAAGTCAGTTGGTTGTCTGAATTGAATGGTACCCAGATGAGCTCACCTTCTTAACACCCTCCATGAGCGTATCAAGAGAATCTACTACTCCGTCACTGTCCACGACTTCGTCAGAGTTTACAGAGCCATTGCATCCGCAAGCACGCAATACGCAGTTAATGAGGTCTGCAAGTGCAGAAGCGGGTGACTGGCTGTAAGAGTCGAGGAAATCTTCGGCAGTGGATTGAAGTGCGGCCGAGGGATTGAGAATAGCATCTAGATAGGTCAATCTGTCAGTTAAATCTGATCGACAAGATTCTCAGGATGAATTCAACTGACTGAACAAGGCGTTATCATTCGAGATTGCAGATTGTTTTGCAATGGCCTCGGTATCCACGGAATCAGCATTTTTGGCCTTTCTACTTCCTTTGGCAGGTCGCTTCGGAACAGAGGATGCCGCCTTGGCTACTCGGGGTTTCTTCGTCTTGGGCTGTTGATCTAACTTTGTAGATGCTTTGGGTGTTTTCGTTGTTGTGCTACTTCGTTTTCTCTGTTTCTTGTTCTGGCCGGTTCTGCTACCTTCACCTTCGTCGGATGATACGTCGGTTGGACCTTTATCCGAGTCGTCTTCATCTGGTGAAGTCACTTGGTCATCGTCATCTTGATTATCATCATCAGTGACAGCATCTGACCGCTTCCTCTTCTTTAAGGCATTTGGATCTGAACCAAAAAGCGCGTGAGGAAAACTCCAATGATATCAGTCTACATGACAACAAGGAGTACTCACCAGATGAGAATATCTCAGTCCGCTTTCTGTCCCTTGCAGAACGACGTGGAGCTGGCTGTGGACTTGAGCTCATCCTTGTCCAACGGCGATAATCTGCTCCAGAGTCGCGTCTCCGACGTGTTTTGTTGGTCGAATGTGAAGGTGGTTGAGATTTCAAGTGGAGATTAAAATCAAGCTGTAAATAAGACCAAGGCACGTGTTCCCAAATTCTAGATAAGCCAAAGAGAGGCGCCATTCGCAGTGAGGATTAGACTTGCTCTTATCGTGTTGCTTCAGATTGCTTGTACGCCGTATGCATTCTAATTGGTACCACAATACTCTTTGTATCCACTTGAACCCGCAAGTCGATACTCATTCTTTAACCTTTGAGTTCACTTTGGACATACTCGCTATGAGAATGGACTGCGATTGGAACCATAATAAGGAGAACGTGTTCGTTATAGCACAAAGTAGTAACGAGCTGTGATGATTGTATGTAACAGATAGACAGTCATTGGGATTCTACGAGAGTCAGTCAAACGGAATGTCCACAGAGCATATCAGCAGAGACGTGGTTGAGCTGGTGCATTGACGTGGTGAGTAAACGGTTTCTCAGGGTCCGCGACTCATTAGATTTGAATTCCGTCTACCACCATCTTCACAACCATGAGTACCTCAGATTTTGACCCAAATACTGCCGAAAACCTTCAAGAGGTGAGAAGCTACTTGTCATCCGATATGAGAGGCAATCGAGCTGACCACTTTTCCTAGATTGAAAAACAGTGGGCTGTCAAGACAGTCGAGCAAGCCCAGGTACGTACTGCAAGGCATATTTACTCACAGTGCTCACCATCACACTTCTCTCAGGTGTACTGGAACTTGATTACCAAATATCCTCCCAAGACACTCAAGCTAACAAAGTTCGCCATTCCCTATTCCACTTTTCCTTGCCTCAAACAACTGAAACACACATAGGATAGATGACGAAATCTATGAAGACTTTTCCCAGAGCTTCCCGGAATACATTCAAGATCCATCACGGTTAACCAAACTTGATGAAGACCAGATGAAGGACAAGCAGGGCAAAGAACGCTGGAGGAACTTCATAAACAGGTACAAGTTTTTTTTTCTCTTTCACAGCCCAATCGAAGCTAACCTCCATCATTAGATACGAAAAGAAAGTAAAAGACTTTAATTTCGGGACTCTGGTGCGGAACAATTCCGCAGATGAGTATGGACAATTCAATGCCATGTTTGGTGGGTTCAGGAATTCTTTGCACTACTGAGTACTGTGGTTCCTTCCTCACATTGTTGTTGTTAGTTACCCGTATGCAGGTATGCCACCCATCTTCACGCGTTTAGTCTTGTTGATGTGAAACGGATCTTCTGTGCCTACATAGTTTTACGCCATAGAGGTAAATCCACTTTGATCACCATTGGCCTCCGCTAATCACTCCTTGTAGATTGCTCGAAATCGGCTTGGCTTAAACGACGAAATCTACGAGAAAGCCAAAGCAGAGGCAGAGGCGGAAGCTAACAAAGCGTCATCATGATCACCTCAGCCGACTCTGGACCTCATTCCGCCTCATTCGCACTTCATTAGAAGACCTGTTTCTTGTACATATCCGCTATTGTCAACGTAATTGAAAGGAGTGTTTGCAAAAAGACTATGGGTGCTACCAATCCTGAGCATAGAAGTAAGTCGATCAACGTTCAGTGCACGTTGTATATGATCAACTGCGCTTCATCCCTGAGGGTGTTCATAGAATAGTGGGAAGGAATCTTATCTAGGTTGTAATATTTGTTGTTGTAGATCAACTCTCCAAATTCGGATATTCCCTGTTCCAACTTTCAGCGCCAGCAAGGGCCGTGTCGGACATGGGGCTCTCGGCCAGTGGCAAATTTAGTCTTTAGCTACGTATTCTGCTCAACCACCCAACCACCAAAGAGTTCCTCAAGTGTTACCGAGGGGAGAGTGACTTGCCTGGAATTTGCGCGTGAAGACATTGAATTTCTGTGAGTGGAAATTTTTGCGTTATACAGGTTACGTAACTGTTGGATTTTGCTTAACCAACCATCCATAGGACACGACAGCATGGCGGAGATATGGAGACTATTTATTGGCTCTATAGCCGTTTTCATGCCTGCGGTTTACATGCCGCCAACCGCATTCATCCCACTTACAGGTGGGATGACCATCCTCTTTGGATGCATCTATACCACTCTTCTGGATCATCCTCTATTACCGCTACTCCGAATTCTGGCTTCGATCCCAGCAATTTATTGCTTCATCGACTTTGGTTGGTCTCCTCAACACTTACCAAAACCAACTTGGGGTACATACCTGGGAATGGGAACGATAGGCACGTACGGGATCATGCGGATTCTCGATGTCTGTTTTATCAGACTATGGGATAACGATCGTCCTCGATGGATCTTGAAGAAGTCATGGCCAAAATGGAAAGCGGTCGCCAAACGATGGCCTGACTCACCAGGAAACCGGGACAAAGAACCAGGAGTTCTCCCTCTACCAACCACCTTCAAGGAGCGATTGATCTATTCCTTCGATCTTCTCACTTCTCAGCGCGGTTCAAGTTGGTACGGTGATCGAGTCTGGGAATTTGCTCCCGCATCGACGGCCACCTTCTCTCCTCCACCTCGTTCGGAGTTTCTATGGGACAGATTCGTGTCGCTGGTATTCCTCTTCTTCGTTCTCGATACATGGGACACCGTAGTAAAATCAAGAACTTACGACTACACGACAATCACTCCAGTTACAATCTTACCGGTGCATCTTCAAATGGCCGCCTCCATATACACCTGCATCCAAACCATCCTCGCTCTAAACCTTCCTTATCGAGTCATGTCATCCCTCGCCGTTCTACTATTCAACTCGTCGCCTAGCTCGTGGCCGCCCATCACCGGAAGTTCTCTGACAGCCACGTCCCTATCGGAGTTCTGGCTTGAATGGCATCACATGTTTAGACGATGCTTTCAACGACTTACAATGGGTATCGTCTACATCATGCCTGAAGACTTCGCCCGAAAACACCCTAGAGCGACGAGAATTCTTCGGAGGGGCTTGTTCTTCACATTCTCAGCACTCTTACATCTCATCCTCCTCACAACTCTACCAGAAGGCCTCTATCCGCTGAATCCAAATGTGTTTCTGAACAGGGGCACGATCAAATTCTTCTGCTCTCAACCCCTTGGTCTGGCTATCGAAAAAGCCATCATTTTCCCACTGACCAAGGGTCTCCCGGATTCAATACGGACCTTCATTCGTTGGGTGTTCACAGCGGCGTGGTTGTTTTGGACATCACGATGGTGGGTAGATGTGTGGGTCGCCATTAGAATGTTCGCCGAAGAGGAGAAGCCTGTTGTCCTCAGCCCTCTTAGGAGACTGCTGTATGGCAAGTGGATGGTATAGCTGTGGTTTGACAAAACTATTCCAGCTTCCGGACTTCTGTGAATGCACGCCTAAGCTCGATCATAGATTCCGCGCCTTCAAGGAAAGGGTGGGCCGAGCGTGCTAAATTTACGGGTGTTACGGAGTAATGATAATGTACAGTAATTAGGAACACTATAGATTTCAATCCCTTGGTTTTCCGAAAATTTGTCACCTACGGTGCACATTTCATTCCTCAATTTATAAAGGCTACCGAGTTATATTTTACTTCATAAGCTAAGGATCATCTATATCCTCCGGTATTCTGAGGATCTTGTTTGGCCTAGGGACTCCGAAGAATGGCGAATTCCATGGGATATCTATATTGAGTGAGTGTGTATACTCTGAATTTGGAGAAGATAAAAATTTGCTTTTTCCGTTTTCGAGACGATGGCTTCTGCCTTCGTTGTATCACCCTTTGCTCATGAATTATTTGTTAGATAGCGGGATTTTTGTGAGCAGGTTTTTAGACACTCTATTCCTAGATCAAAAGAAGATACATTTGAGATGCGTGGACTAAAATTAGTGCATTCCCTGGCCACTTAACGTCTTTCTGCAGCATTGGAGTAGTAGATTACGCGATAATAAGCTAGAATCACTCGATTTGTTATTACTTTGAGCTACCAGTATTCTTGCTAAAGCCATACCTGACCGAAAAAGGCTGCATACTATGCGAGGTGGTTTTATCTCAACGCAAGGGTGCTACTGTTTTTCATACGAAGTTGGTAAGAAAGTAGATTTTTACAACCTCGCTTGTTGTGTCCACATGCACCTAGAGAACTCAAGCAATCACCGATCAACAAAGTTTCATACAATGAGCTATTAAGTACGGGTGCCATGCGCGAACTGCTATAGTGGGGTTCCATTAAAGTGCAAAGCACGTGAAATATAGAAGGTCATCAAGGGTCAAGGACACCATCAAGTTCGAGCATTCTTCTGACCTCATAATTCATGATTGTTTCCGAGGATACGGACAAGCTGAATCTATACATAGGGATACGTAGGTTGCCTGGTAATAATGCTCTGTATT
>WSUA01000592.1:0-13381 GCA_019633455.1 Tulasnella sp. 419
GCCTCTGAGAGAAAGAAGAGAAAAGAGGCCGAGGGTAAAGTGGTCAAATATCCATATGTGGCATTTGTCATTCCAAACGGAGGCGGAATAAGGAGGGTATTAGTGACACCTGAAAACTTCAAAGTTGAACTCCCGAACGGAGAAGTTCAGGCGTCTCGTACTCAGGTGGGTGAATTATATTATCGAAGTGGAGCACACACTGACGGAATGAAACTCAGATACCGTTGATCCTTGCGTGGGCAATGTCGATTCACAAGTCTCAGGGCCAGACGCTTGACAGAGTGAAGGTAGATCTTGGAAAAGTATTCGAAAAAGGTAAGCACTTGTTTCACTTGAAATCTGAACGCGTCTTTGATGACGGTACGCTATTGCAGGTCAAGCATATGTCGCTCTGTCTCGAGCAACATCACTTCAAGGTCTTCAAGTCTTGAACTTTGATCCTAAAAAGGTAATTGACGTTGGTGTGATATATCTTTCTAGCATCTGACGTTTGCTGTCTATAGGTACAAGCACATCCCAAGGTGGCCGAATGGAGTAAAACACTGTCGTCATTCCCAGCACCATCATGATACTGTTCCACAATTTGTGGATCCTCCTTACTTTACCCCGGTATTAGTATTTTCTTGTCTTATATCCATCGCCAAACCACTTTGTATGAATATATTAATTTCGGTATAGATTTCAAATTATGGACTTGTGTGTTATTATAATAAGCCTTTGGCAGGACATATCCTTGCGAATAGTTCAGAACCGAGTTCTATTATAGCGTCCTCGGGTATATGTATCTACAGTTTGTGGGGATTATATCAATAACACATAGACTGACATTCTCGCGCAACGCCCATTCGTGATATCAATCTGAATACTCTTTTTTCATTCCTTACATAATTAGTTTACTTGGTTTTGGTCTCGCTCTCCTCAAGTTCCTTACCACGTGTCATCTTGCGTGACCTGGGGCTTGGCAATGTACACATCCGAAATTCTCTCCGATTGACACCCTTAAGACGCTCACTCTTAACAATTTGAACCTCAGACTCCTTCACCATGGTCACCGACAAGAAGGGAGCTCGCGATTTGGCACAAGGAACATATCTCATCCGAAGCATGTATTCTGGTACTACTCTTAATTTCGTCGTCAGTGATCCACAGCTGGACCCATATATATGCATCTGGCGAACTACACGTTCACCTACGGAGCTTGTAAGAAAAGTCCTTTTTTCCGTGCCATCAAGTTAATAGTATCCTTCTTGTTGAACGCATTTTCAGTGGCAATTGCACCCGACAGAGAATGGATATCATATCCGAAACCCGTCATCCAAGCGATATATTTCTTATCCTGAGGACTTGAAAGAAGGCAATGGCATCGGCGTGAAAGCGGTTAACCGTCCGATAGAGTGGCTAATCGAAGAGTCCATAGAAGGATATTATATGTCAGCAGTTGATCTCATTCTTTCTCGGTTCATCTCACATAACCGGGATTCAGTCTTCGGCTAGCCTCTAATCCAAATCTCTGCATTGATCTTGCCGGCTGGGAGAAGCGCGACGGATCATGGGTAGGTGTAAATTTTGTCATGACTAATCAAACGTCGCACATCTTACTGTACGCCATATCGATATTGGAGTAGATTTGCATCTATGGCTTTCATGGAGATACCAATCAGAGGTGGTTGATTGAAGAGGTTGAAAACCAGTTGCCGCAGATACCTACATCACGTGGCTGGTTCGGAAGGATTCCTTCGGGGGTCTACTGGCTTGGACAACCGCACGAAGCTGGGGGCCTCTCTCAAGCAAGAAAGGCACCATCTATAGCAGCCCTGACAGTCGCTTCCCTTCGTACACTCGAAGCTGATCAAACCACTGCAGCACATTTATGTGCTACAGGACTTGATTACCCCTGGCCAAATCAAATCTGGGTACTCGAACCTGGACGACATGGCTACAAGCTCAGGAACCTGGGCACCGAATCGTATTTGAATTACGTAAATCATGAACCGGTAATGGACTCGGCTGTATTAGGTGATTCAGGCATAGCAGAATGGACAGTGCTGCGGGCCTACACAGAAAATGAAACCATGGCTTGGTAGTAAGTACCTTCGTTTTAGATGACCACTAATTGCGTAATCATTCATGTGGACTAGCATTCGGCCATCATCTGATGACGACGTTATTCTGGGTGTCACTAAAGACGATATGTTCAATCAGGTAAGTGATCGATCCCTTACTCAACCTCGGTCATATGCTAATGTTGAGGTCTATTAGATGCGTGTCAAACCTTTGAGCGATTACACAAAGAGATCTGAGTCTGACTGGAACTATATTGAATGGAGGCTTGAGCCAGTAGATGAGAGCAAGTTGAAGGAATTCGATTGAAGGATGAGGAGTTGATCAAGTATCCATCCATTTCTGGAAACGAGTTGGCGGCTCGATTGCACCACTAGTGTAGCCGTTTGATATGTTCACACAAGTTAATTTAGTGGAGCTCCCTGCATGCAGCAACGCGGCATACACATTCTATTCCTACTCCGACTCACAAATAGAGCAGCAGTTCAGTCTCCCAGCAAGACTCACGATCTTGATAATTTGTCATAGCTCTCCATTTATATCAGCACATGGTAAATAACGAGCCGTTAGAATCTGGGATTTATCGCATCCGCAGTCTGCTCACCGGCACTACACTCAACCTCGTCTGCAAGGCTCCTGGAGATAAGCCAATTGTTTGTGTATGGAAAACTACTCGCTCGCCCTCGGAGCTGGTAAGCGGTCGATCTTTAACAACTTGATCCTTCCGAATGCTCATAGCTTTATTAGTGGCACGTAGAACCACAAGAAAAGGGGTTTCTTCTGCGCAATGTGTCGACTAGCACGTATTTGTCATATGAGCAAAATCGAAAACCCGACAATTGCGTCCCTATTCTTGGGATTAAGCAGTCGGTGGAGTGGAAGATTCAAGCAGTTGAAGGGTATTATCTGTGAGCATTAAGAGGATTTCCGCACAATATCTAAGACAGCTTACTTTGTGCTGTTCTCTCAGTATCAAAGCGACTGATAACCAAGACTTTGGTCTCGATATCGACCACTGGAGAAAATCAGATGGAACAAGAGTATGTGCATAGTCTTTCAGGTCTATAATCAACAAAGAGCTGAGGTCTCCCGATATTCCTATAGATCATCTTACATCGAGCACATGGGAAAGAGAATCAAAGGTGGTTATTTGAAAAAGTTGTCGACGACAAACCGCCATCCTACACCAAACAGGTGTACATCGGACCACTCCCAGCTGGTGCATACTGGTTGGGACAACCGCATGAGGGTGGAGGGCCATCCACGGCAATCAAAGCACGGTCTTCAGCAGCGTTGACAGCCGCTGCTCGTTTTCCACTCAACGAGGATTCAACTGCTCCAGCACATCTATCTGCAATTCCGGTTGACGGCCTCTGGCCTAATCAGATTTGGATTGTGGAACCAGGGGTGCGTGGATACAGGCTCAAGAACCAAGCAACACAATCATACTTGAATTGTGTCAACTGTGAGCCGCTATTAGAGTCGAATGCACACGGTATTCTAGCATTTGCGGAGTGGTCAATGAAAAAGAAGGAGAGTGGAGATAGTAGTGAGGTACCTGACTGGTGGTTAGTCATTTTGCGCGTTGACTCGTTTATTAAATTTGGAATAACCCAAAAAATAGGATACGCCCTTCCTCCGATCATAACGTCGTTTTGGGGGTCAGTAAAGGTGATATGTTCAATAAGGTAAGGTAATCAACCCTTAGGGCTCTGGAGATCCGCCGATGAGCTTGAGTGACCTAAATTTATATACATACTAGGTCCGAGTTAAACCGCTTCGTGAGTATGATCAAGAGGGGAGGACTAACTGGGTTTATACTCGATGGCGCTTTGAGCCTATGGATGAGAGGCTTCTAGAACAAGAGCAGGAACCTGAGGTGCAGGCTGCTGCAGGATTTGGGGGCTTTTAAGATCAAACGAATTCAGCTACGTAGCCAGGGGTTTTCTGATGTAGTGCACTCTATCAAACCATAGCGTTCCGGTACTAGATGGTCTCTTTCACCCTAAACTCAAGCGAGTGACCGCGAGAGATAGATGGTGATATTACAAGACACGTCTAAAAATAATACTCAGAGTGTACGCGCACCAGGTTTACCACGGTCGGTCCTTTTCTCCAACCACCTGACCACGTTCTAGTGCTGTGTGCGCTGATTTCGACTATCAGCTACTCCTCTACCTTTGTCGTTCTCAAGTGCCTATACTTGCTCTGATATGGTCCCAAACTGTAAAAACGACCATCTATTGGAAAGCGGGACTTATCTTATTCGGAGTGTTCAATCAAAAACCAACCTCAATATGGTGGTTGAACAACCAGGGAAGGAACCGTATATTTGTGTATGGAAAACCACACGGTCTCCGACGCAGCTGGTAAGTACGTACTACTTCCCGTTACAACGAAAGGCGATCACCACGATGGATGTTCCAATGTCAGTGGAATCTGGAGCCGACAGAAAAAGGATATCACATCAGAAATCTGTCAACGAATAGATATATTTCTCATAAAAGCAATGAAAATGCAGTAAATGGGGTAAAGGTGCTAGGAATCGATCATGCAGTTGAGTGGAAAATCGAAGAAATTGAGGATAGATCAGTGGATAGCCGCGGTCCTGTGTGCAGTATAAAACTTCAGTCGAAACCAGATATGAGCCTCGATTTGAGAGGGTTCAGGACACGAGATGGATCAGAGGTATGAATCGTTCTGCCTGAATAAAACTCAATAACTTATTCATACCCAAGCTCTGTGTCTGGGAATGGCATGGCAAGCTGAACCAGCGATGGGTTCTCGAGCGCGTCATGGATGAACAACCCCCGTCCTACAATGGACAAACCTAAATACATAGGAAAAGTTCCCCCAGGTCTTTATTGGCTGGGGCAACCACAAGAAGAAAGCGGTATTATGAGGTCTAGAAAAGCCCTATCTGTGGCTGCGCTCTCTGTTGCAGCGGCACGACCACTCAAGCCAGATGTCGCAGCGCCAGCGCACATGTTCACTATTGGAGTTGATGGTACCTTTTACAACCAAATCTGGGAAATTGAGGCCGGCCTCCATGGATACAGGCTGAAGAATGTCGGAACCAAGTCTTACTTGAACTGCCTTAATCGTGCTCCGGCGGCGGAATCGGTCATTAATGGGATCGCTGGGGTGACGGAATGGATATTCAGGAAAGATCCGACTCTCGATAAAAACGACATTCTAGACTTTTGGTGAGAAACAACAGAATTTACAGGTTCGCTGACTGATTCACGATCCTGTATAGGATACATCCGTCCACTGATCACAACATGGTCTTAGGTGTCAGCAAGAGTGATACGCTCTATCAGGTACAAAACTCTCCACGGGCATATGGGCCTTGTTGACACTTTTGAGCATTCTGGGCACGAGTCAAACCATTCGAAGAATACCAAAAGGAGTTGAAAACCAGTTTTACACAATGGCGATTAGAGGCTGTAGAAGAAAGCTCCTTGGACAACGCTGGATTTGTATGTGCTGGATCTGAAACCCATGTATAGTGCTATAAAATCAGCGGCTTTCACAAGTCCATGAGTTTTTACACTTCAGGGATGGTATAGCATTCAATGAAAGCCCCTAGGAAGGGCCCGCTAAGATATGTCCAATTCCACGATACAGAATACTTGCAATCCGGATGTCCCGCTGGCGGTTGGCCTAGACCCATTAATGAACTATATATCACTGAAACTCCAAGGCAGTAAGCAGTAGACGTAATGAACGAGGGTTGATGCTCTTGGGTTACATCAAAGCAACTTATGCCAAGTGAACCTGCATGTGTCCTGCCTGTGTTTCTACATTTGTTGTCTTCTGGGATAGCAAAGGAGGCGAATTGGACGGGCTTATGCACTGTTTGTAGGCCTTTCAATGTGATGTTGTAATCCTTGCTATAGCAAGACTTACAGTTGTGGCAGTTGCGGAAGGCGATGAGAAGAACAGAACATCATTACATATGCTTCGTCCATTAAAGGGACCAATATATCTAAGAGCGGAACAGACCGTGTTGCGGCTCGGGCCTTCACAGAAAATGAAATCATGGCTTGGTAGAAACGAAAACTGAATATTCTACAACAAGGAAGGCGTCACCCTCTGTAGATTTCATTGATGTAAGGACCTATAATTTACTCATTATCGCTTCGTACTGCCAGTGCGCTCTGCCAAAAGGTGTTTTGGGCAACCGATGAACCTCACCACAACAGCTAGCTCTGCTCTAGACAAAACCTGCCATGCATTGGACAGGGTCCCCACGTGATCGGACTGGATGAAGGATAGCTAAGCGGTTATCGTCATCGATATCAATTGGACTGAATGAACCTCGAATAGAGTAAATACATGCCGCGCTCATTGTCGATGAGCGGATCACAGCTGATTGGCCTTAGGAACGTGTCTTTGACTTGTGCAGTGCCGATCAGGTGACACAGGAAACATGAACCGATGTTTCTATCCAAAACCCGTGAGAGCCATTCGAAAATGCCGTTATAATTCTTTGACATGCTTGGAAGCACAACCCCTCGAAAGACAACGAAGAATAATTACCTTATATAGTAATCCAGGAACACCGACCTTCCTTATATGGCAATAATTTTTCATTGTCTTTTGAAGAGTTGTGCTTCTAAGCATGTCAAAGAACTATAACGGCATTTTCTCGTTGTTCTCAAGGGTTTTGGACAAGAGACATCGATTGCTGTTCCCTGTGTGACGTCAGCCAGAGAACATATCCTAATCTGGTAAATGATTTCTGCGAATACCCAACTTGACTTGATAATAGCATTAGTTGTGTCATGGTGTATTACGCAGCTCAGCTCAGCGGAGTGGAAATTTGCATCCGGGCTGGGTAAGAGTTCAAGTTGAGACGCCTCGCTACAATCACGTCCGTGTACCCTCACGATCGTCTGATTCTCTGACCACCGTTTCACACCTGTTTCCTGCAATTACCGAAATGCCTTTCGAGAGCTCACTCTGCGATCCGCTCACCGCTTTCATTTTCTCCTATTGATCCTCGTGGTCATGGGTCTCCACGTCGCCAGCTCTAAAACTTGCAAATGCGCCATAGTGAAGCCATTGGATTTCTGCAAAGGTATTTCATTGAAACCCGCATTCTCGTTAACCATATTCGCAGTTCTGTCACCGTCACCGTCAATTCCTGGTTGCCGCGAAAGTTACACTCAACTGGTTAGTATTCAAACTCTCTCTAGGGATATGCAAGCTAATTGGTAACTTCAATCCAGCAATGTCGAGTCACCATTGGTTCTCATTCCTACCGTCCCTCGAGTTCGACCCGTCCGGTTTTCAACGAAGTCAAGCTTATAAAGTTCAATCCTTCCTCGCCTCCCAATGGTCTGCCCCAAACCAGGCATCCCGAAGCTCGCGCCAAGAAAGGGCGGCTGAAGCAAAGGCTCCTCTCACACGTCGTACCACACCTCAATTTACAACTGCCCACTTCCCTGCCACTCGACGCGTTGTTTTCTCAAACTGGGTACGCGTACAGGAATACAATCACGGGACAGCACCCACGCGCATCCACGCGACTCGTCATCGAGTTGGTTTTGAATAATGTCGGCGTAAAGCAATATCTCATCCTTCTGTGTTTTCTTCCCAATTCCCTCCTTCGTTCGACCCTCCTCCCAGCTTCGTGCACGAAAGCAGGGTTCTACATGGATATCTCAAGAAGGTGCCCATACTCAGGTCTCTTAACTGAAGGAGCTGGAGATAAACCTGAAGTCGAGTTGGTGGGTGATGCGACGTCATTGAACCATATCGGAGAGCCAAACTGACGTTACTGCTTCCCTGTTAGGGGCATCTTTCTAGCTTCTCGACATGACTCTCGATAGAGGGAAGCGTGCATGCCGCGTCCAGAGCCGTCGAGGAGAAAACTTGATCGGAGGACAAGGCTGCACCCGTTGCCAGCAACCTTGTCAGGGTCAAAGGGTCAAGACCCAGATATAGAGTCTCCACCGAGGTTAAAGATTGAACATTGAGGATCTTCAAGCATACCAGAAGCGTCACTATATCAGCATCTCCTGTTGGAATTGCCATTGCCCGCATCGGAGCTGGAAATTCAATATTTGCCGCTCCTCGAGACCACAGTACCGATGTCGACTCTCGCTTGCCCTCCGGAGCTCAACACTCGAGACCCACCGCTTCCTCAAGAGCCGCTATCAGACGTCAGACGTCGAACACGGAAGCTCCAGTCAGCCCTCTTGGTTGACTCAGCTCACTGGGGATTCCACAACGCAACATCTGTCAGGGACCCGACCCTGTCGTTCTCAGTCCTCGACCCTTCTGATCACCAATGGAAATAGTTACCTTGCGGGACTCGAGGTTCAAGTAGAAAGCTCATCCGGACTAGGGTTGATGAAGACATGCAAGCAACGTGCATGAAGCGTAGGGGACTGATAATTCTATGTGGAGAAATGGGTTTGTCCCTGGTCGCTCACATAGCGAACAGAGCAACAAGGGGCGGTCTTACTCGATCGTGAACCATTGGGGACAAACTTATTTCCTGCTGCTTTGTAAAGAACTGCATGGAAAATATACAGAAGACCACAAGATAGTCAAGCGGCATCCAGTCACCTCAGTCTTGCCACTATTTACTATTCCCAGCATGCTCCGATGTAAATATCAGACTCTGTCTCCGATGACCTCCACTTGCAAAATCTTGCCCCCAAGATCTAAATCGCTCAAACCACTTCGGTCATGACTCCGGTCCGGGCGTGATGATGGGTTTATAATTACCGGCTAGTTATATGTTTTAAACATGAAAATTCCTGTTTTTGGGAAGCGGTGATTTCGGCACTATCCGGCAAGCCCCTGGACGGTATGACCAGCATGAAGGCAAGGAGGCAAAGAGCGTACACATGGTTCAACTATCTATAACTGGCCAAATTTCAACCTGGTCCACTTCAGTGAAACGAAGAAGTTCCTTCTCAAAGCCATATGTCCGACACTAGCAAAGACTGTCCGAGTCCCTTAGAAGCGGGTACCTACATCATCCGCAGTACCCTGTCGAAAACACCCCTTAATGTGGTCCTTCAAGAGGATGGAAAGACCCGCGCTGTCTGCATCTGGAAAACAACCAGGTCACCAACACAGCTGGTCAGTACCTACGTCCCTTCAAGTTTTCATCGATATCGTTGGTTACCTTGCTATTCCAATACTGTTGTAACATTACCAGTGGCGAGCGGAACTCACAAAGAAAGGATACCGGTTCCGCAATGTCTCCACAAATTCGCACCTGTCTTACGGAAAAGATAAGAAACCTGAGGCGTTGACCCAGGTTGTGGCAATTGACCGTCCTATAGAGTGGCATGTCCAGGCAATTGACGATTATTTTTGGTGAGTTACACATATTGCTTACGAGCGAACAACCCGTATTCATGAAGCATCACAGGATCAAGTTGGCTTCGAACCCGAAACTGGGGCTGGATGTTCAAGAGCACAAAAAACAAGATGGAACAAATGTACGTTCACGTCAAAATGTCAAGATTCATCGAAGGCTCACATTCTGCAATTATCCAGATTATCCTCTTCGACGCACACGGTGATGTCAATCAGCGGTGGCGGTTCGAGAAAGCGGAAGATAAGCATTTTTCAATCGACAATAAGTTTTCATATGTAGGACAAGTTCCCGCTGGTGTCTACTGGCTTGGACAACCGCATGAGGGTGGGGGTGCGGCAAAGGTGGGCAAGGCACCATCGAAAGCTGCTCTTTCAGTCGCAGCCTTCCGTCCCCTCAGGGAAGATCTCACTACTACATTGCATTTATCTGTTGCTGGGGTCTATGGTCCAGGACCAAATCAGATTTGGGCAGTGGAACCAGGAGCACATGGTTATAGACTCAAAAATATTGGAACAAACTCATACCTGAACTGCGTTGATCGGGTTTTAGTCATGGAGTCCGCCCTTCGTGGAATCGCGGGTGTGGCTGAATGGGTATTCAAAAAGAACACGTCTCGTGACCCTCAAGAAAGACCTGATTGGTGGTAAGCTATATGCACTCCATTCATACCTTAAACCAGCCACATAGTTTGTATAGGATCCACCAATCCTTTGACCAAACATTAGTCATAGGAATCACCAAAGGAGACATGTTCAATCAAGTAAGACTGCTGCTCTCCTGTCCGAAAGCGGTGCAACGAATTAATTGAATCATTAAATCCTTAGGCTCGTATCAAACCAAAAGGCGATTTTCAGAAAGAATCGAAAGACAATTGGACTTATACACAATGGCGATTTGAGGTAGTGGAAGAAGCAATTATAGACTCATCTAGTTAGCCAATCCTCCGCCGTGGTAACGGAGTTACTTTGATATTGTAGAAAGGCCGTTCCCAGAACATGTCAATGAGGCATAACAACTGTTTAGCAGGTTTTTGAGGGGTTTCGGTCCGAGTCAGGAATAATTCCTTGCTGTGAATGCAGGATTGCCTCACAGGAAATCGCGATCTCCGGTTTATGCCGCATTGAGTGTTCCGGTTCGCTTGCTTCGCAACTCATGGCACTATAACTCGAAGCTTGACTCAACACATTACATTATTACACTGAATAGAAACAGATGCCAAGCAGACCAGTACATTGATTGAACTGGTCTTGGAACTTTCGGATGTGCACGTAACTTTCTAGATTAGGTACGAATCAAGGACGCCTTCGGCTTCTTCAGAGAATCAGCGATATTCAAGAAGGTCTCCGCGAGCTTGATCTACAACGAGAGTCAGCAGATTCATAAGATGAACTAGCAGTCCAAGCCTTACCGTGTCCATTGCGTCAGTGTACCCACAAGGAACGGGCTGCGGGGAAAGAGGATCCTTTGGAGCGTTCTTGGAAACTTGATCTGCTATGGTAACCATTCTTCGCAAGGATTGCGACCATCTATTGTCACCAAATGATACAGCATGGAATGAAAGCGGCTTGCTATAGTAACAATTCGTGAGTGGGTCAGGATGATCAAGCTCGATGTACTTGGTACCAACCCGAGTGCCACTGCCCTATTACAGATATCAAAGACGACTGTGTCCGAGACGCTGCATTCGCCGTCCGAGAGAAAGATTATGACTGGGGCGCTATAGATAGATAAAGGGTTCGAGTTTGTCAAATTTCGCATGTTGATGTCTACTGACCGGTCATTGGTCCAATGAGTTTCCATAGAGGTCTGTGCTGTCTTTAATGCACCATCAAAGTAAGTTCCTACTGAGGCGGGCGTGGTCACCACTCTGTTCAAGAGCTGATCTGGGGTGCTTGTGAAGTCGTTATTGACGATGACCTACAAGAGATGCAGTTCAATAGTCTATCGTAATTCCAAAATGACATTCATGAACATACCTGAGATCTTTGACTAAATACTACAACTGTGTAGGAATCCCGTCTCGTGGCACCTGTAGTGGAGCGGGAAAGCCAAAAACCGTGAAGAGCGGACAGTACAGCACCGAATCGATTGTTGTTGTGACGGGAGATGAGAGTAGTGCTTGGTGTGTTTGGAAGTGGTCTGCGATCGCTACGATTCATTGAGCTCGACCGGTCCAATACAAAAATGCTGAAAGAGAAACATATCAAAATGTAGCTGTTACTTCCGTAGAACGGGAACGTACACATGGAATGCTTGACGCATGTTGTTTGGGTTTACACAATCAAATGCATGTCCATCTGCTGAGACATATCCATTTCCAGCGCCAGTCCAGTTCAACGGCTGGGGAGGATGGAAAATTGGGAGTGTACAAAAGCTTGGACGGGCTGCAGTAGTTGCAGTTCCTTCATGTTCCTTGCCTGTTCAAACATTTCAGGATCTCATGACTGGCAATTGAACGGAGACAATGCTATACCTGCGCATTGAACGTCGCACTTGGCAAATTCAGTTTGCTCACCGCCAGAATAAGGATCTTTTAACAGGAAGTCAGTAAGAGCCATAGTCACCAGAGCTTCGAGCACTTCACCCTTGAAACCTGTGGTTGGATCATGTTAATTTCATCCAAGATCATTCTGAAAGCATTTTCTCACCAGTTCGAGCCCAGAACAACTTATGTGAGATCCAATCCTTGCCCCGATCGGGGCTCGGAAGCATCCTCTCTTTAATGTGCACGGATTCGTTACTTTGACATGAACCGTCTTGTGACCTGCAATAGTCGATGTGAGCATGTCGACCTTCATACGAAATGTATTGCGTTATGATCAGTTATAGTCGCAGAGCTAGGTATTCATGTTGCGCACCTAGCTGTGTACAGACGGAGCTGCAAATATGGGGCGTGCCTGCATCTCGAGCTGCATACTTGCGACCTTGGACCTCTACGATGGCATCGGCGTTTCCTTCTATTGCCCAAGCTGTGTTTTGCATTGATCCGTGCTTTGTCTCATGTTCTCTCTGAGGGTGATCTAGTGAAGTATTCTCGGCTCAGCTCAAAATACGAAATAAGGAACAGCGATACGTACTGAGAGGAAGATGGCAGATATACCCACAATTCTCGCATTTCGCTTCGCAATAGTGGAATATATGGGCCGCCGTACTGTGAACATGTGGTCCAGCATGACCCAAGTCCCCTGGCGTAATTGGCATCGCGCATCGCAGGCGGTTGGCAATTTGGGTGTACTGAATTATGATAATGGCTCTAAGTTGGCTTTCGGCCAATGATTATTCAGTCACAGACCATACCTTGGTGAACTGGAAGGTTTCGTGTGTTCCTGTAAAGGTGGTTTCCACGGAGCGAGGCTCGGTATTGACCTCGCAGATGCCTTGAGCTTCGCATTCGTATGGACAAGTATGCTCTTGCCTGTTAAGCGACACTCAGAGGTCACGAGATTTACAGTAATTAGATGGATACACTTACTGGCAGAGATGAATCTCGCCATCAAGAAGACCATGAAGATGATCTCCCATGGTGCAAAGCCTACTACAGAGCTGGCATTTGACTGGACAAGCAAGTCGGTCTGCGCAAACGTGTTCATCATGGTCTTCGTCGCTGGAGGTGTGGGTGAGCAACACGCAATGGGCTAACAGGGAAACGGGCTTACTATGGTGCAATGCAGAAGTTAGGACATGAGTAGCGCGATGTTGTTCCGTTCGCCTCAATAACTATGATGTCTTTGAGGCTACAGGGCTGTCAGATATTACAGATGTTAATCAAGTTTTCAGCTGCACAGTTAAAGAGAATATACTTACTTGACCACACTGATGATTCCTTGCTGAGCAGAGATGGCCTTCTTCTGACGGATGTTCCGGTGCTTTCATACACGTGTGTTGGCATCCACGGTGGCCGATAAGCGCACATGGTTCGCCGCAAGAATGAGACGTGGGATCGCATCTACAATATTCGGGCTTGGTTGAGTT
>WSUA01000593.1:0-13379 GCA_019633455.1 Tulasnella sp. 419
CCATTGCTTTGAACTTGATTGCTAAGAGACGGCTGCATGACGTCGGTAAAACCCCCAATACCGCGGGTAGTTTCGTATTCGTGACAGACGTTAGGAAGAGCTCTAAGCAAAAGTATGATATAGTGATGAGGGACAAAAGAAAGAAATAGAGTAGGTACAACTATGTGAAAAATCAATCGTCACTGCAGCGTTTTTTGCAAACAATGCTCACAACCCCAGAGATTTTGCCATCCCCTTGAGGGGTCAAAGTGATGGCCATCCCAGATAAATCCCTGACCCATCCTTTGAACAATCATCGACGGAGCGTCGTATGAGAAGGCGCTGCTGGTGCAAATGTTTTGCCCCCTCATGGTTTCCGTAGTTATGGTTAGTTCCTGCAATCGGGCAGGTAGGACTTCTTCATTCGAAGACGTTTGAGAAGAATTTGCTTGATACTCATCTGACCTGGTTTGAACGAATGGGACCAGATCTTCGCATGTTACTTGAGTATCCATAAGCCATAGATCCTTCAATCGTGGACAAGCCAACGGGCAGCGGTGGGGTACACTTGAAAGCTCCTCACAATAGGGCATTCTGAGTCCCAGCAGGACGCCAAGAATGAATTCCCGATCTTCGACATTCTCCAGGCGCCCGCCATCTCCTTCAAGCTTCAGGTGGACAAGGTTTTGTAGAAGTCGAAAGTGAGAGAGGAACCATCGACGTCTGGAATGATCTTTCGCACAAAACTCTAAAGTTGTGATGTGTGTGTAGGATGGTTGTGGGAGTATGTCCTTAATTAGTTCCGTCGAGCTCCCAGGGATAGTAATAGTCAATTTGGGCGAGATGTTGAGCTCCTTTGACCCAGTGATCTCCAAACGAACGGGACTGCACCAAACGCCATGAATAACTGCCACCCTGCCTGGATTCAAGAGAACCTCTTTGATGGGTGACTGGATGGGCGCACCATTAAGGGAATGTAATGCGTTGAATGATGAATTCCACCTCGGCACACGCACGTCGATGAGACGCGGTGCCTTGATGTGACGAAGGAATGATTGAACGATGGCTCCTTGTAGCTCCCCAGTGAGAGCAAGTATAATCAGGCGTGGGAGGTGAACATCTGCTTGGAGTGTGTTCGAGAGGTTTGGGGTTTTGGAGACGTATCCGCGTCCGGTGAGATGGAATTCCTCTAGATTTGGGCAGTTCATCAACATCTCCAAGTACTGGCCCGATGTTGGCATTGCTTTTGTACGACTGTCCCAAGCGCGAAGGCGGAGGTATGTCAATCCTTTCATTAGTCCCAAGTCCCAAGACATGCAATGATTTGCAATGTCGAGGTGGCGTAATTTTGGGGCGTGTCCCTGGAAAAGCTCAAGAGCCAGTCCTGGTAGCCAGCATTCCACACGAAATGACTCCAGGAGGGGTGCAGGTTTACGGAATAGTAGGTTCCAATCATCGATGTTCAGATAACGAAAATGAACATGTTGCCATCGGTGTATATGCGAAGATAGAAGGGAGACGGTGTTAAGATCTCCACTTATGTATATCCGTAGAGGGCAATCTGCGGACTTCTTGAGCTGTGTGCTTGTCTGTAGGATACTTTGGGAAGCGATGGACGACCAGAACCGCGGTGTATTTTCGATGATGTCGTACATTCTTGAGCATATGAGTGATATCCGATTGAGGTCCTTCAGATATCGCCCGTAAGGGAATTGACTCTCCACAACGTAGAGAATGATCTCCTCTAAAAGTTCGTTTGGGAGAGCAAGTAGCGAGGATCTTGGCGCTGATTCAGATTCCATCGAGCCTATCTTATCTGCGAGGCGAGAATGAGATATGATTAGGGTGTGAGATGGATTGAATGCTCACCGCAGGGTGTTGTAGCAAACGGTTATAGGTCCTATTCTTGATGACCTGGCTCGGCGTGGTGGTTTGTAGATTCACCCCCGTATCTCCCTGTTTGCGGAGTTTTATTCGTCAAACACATCTAATCCCTTAGCACTTGAACACACATGACTTCAATATGATCGGAGATGGCTTTGTCTATTCATAATACGACTCGAGGTCTTGCCTCGAATACAAAGGGCGATATCATCGTTTGGAAGGGGAGGGGAAAGAAAGGCAGAAAAGGAAGAGAAAGAGAGACACAAAGAGAAGGGAGCTTTGGGAAATCAATCATCATCACGGAAACCCCGGAGGCTTTGCCATCCCTTCGACTTGTCGAAGAATTTATCATTCCAAACCAAACCCTGCCCCAAAAGTTCAGCGATCCTCAGGAGAGTTGTATCTGTGGAGGCTTCATCCTGAAATAAAATGTCTGACTCTATGGTCAGTTTACGCAATCGTACGGGTAGAACTTCGTCATTCGGAAATGCCAACGGGTTTGCTTGATTTCCATCTACCCTACTCCGTACAAATGGAAGCAGACCCTCGCATTCTACATCAAGGTATGACAATGTTAGCTCCTCTAACTTTGGACAAAGCCATCGGCATCCGTGAGGTGAACTCGAAGATTTGTCATAAGAGGGTGATGTAAGTTTTTCCAAAATGGAACATACGACTTCCGGATCCGCTAATTCTTCGAATTCCGCGCCCAGCCACAAGTAGACCAGGTTGTGTAAATTAGGTAGTTGAGAGTTTAGCCATTCCCCTTCCAAACCCGACTCGGAGTAATACCGAAGATATGTGATGTGCTTGAATGATGGTTGTGGTAGTATGTCGGAAAGTGGGTTTATGGAGTGCCCTCGATCTTTGAAAGATATACGGAAATCCGGTAACGTGATTCCCCCCCACGTATAGATCTTCCATTTGCTCCGTTCCTGGGGCCAAGCTGAACGTGTGATTTCCAACCCATTTGGATTTGAGAGAACTGTCTTGATAGGTGTGTAATTGTGCACACCGTTCAAAGCCGCTCGTATCCATGGTCTTACAGCAACTGACTCTGGTGAAGATGGTGTGGTGATGTCGAGCGAGGGGGTTGCCTTGATATGGCAAAGAAATGATTGAACGATTGCTGCTTGCAATTTCTTGAAAGAAAGTCGGACAAGATATTTGAGATGAACATCTGCTTGGAGCGTGTGAGTAAGTGGAAGAGTTGAAGGACTGCCTAAATGCCCGTAGAGATGGAGTTCCTCGAGCTTCGGGCAACCCATCAGCATCTTCAAGTATTGCTCCGACGTCGGTGTTGCCTGTGCATGAGGGTCCCAGGCACAAAGGCGAAGAAAGGTTAGCCCTCTCATGAGCCTCGATTCCCAAGATATGCAATGATTCCCTATATCGAGATGGCGTAACCTGGGTGCGAGATCCTGGAAAAGGTCAAGTGTCCGTCCTGGTCTCCCTTTCTCCGCACAAAACGACTCGAGGAAAGGTGCTGGACCGTGGGATAGGTCCCAATATTCAAGTTTCCAACGATCGACATGGACGTTTTGCCACCGGTGCATGTGCGAAGATAGTAGGGCAGTTATGTCCGGAGTAAGGGCCCATGAGGTTTTGTGTATTCGTATGGGGCAGTTTGAGGATTTTGTGAGTTGTGTAGTTATCTGTAGTTTGGTGTGTGGAACAATGAACGCCCAGAATTGAGGAGTATTGTCAATGATATCATGCAGTCTTGAGCATACGAGCGAGATATTTATGAGGTTCTTCACATGAGGATATTCCATCTCCGCGACATAAAGGAGGATGATTTCTGTTATCAGTTCGTTTGGAAGCAGAAGTAGGGGCGATTGAGCTGCTGAAGACATTGAGCCTATTGAAGGAAGGTGTGAATGAGACATTTTCAAAATGCGAATGGACTGGCTACCTTCTACAGGGCTTTTTAGTGAATGACTATAGAGTTCAACGTCGCTTGCGGAACGATGTCGTTGCAGCACCGATTCTATTGACTTGGGATTGGTCAGATCTGGAACTGACTCCCCTGATCGCGGAGTTTTATGGTCGGGCTGGGACGGCATTCCGGCATTTAAAGGCGCAATGAGATATTGGCATTCAACATACCACAATTCTACGTTTGCCTTCAGAAGCTTTCTTCCCAATGAAACTCTCCACGCTACATGAATCAAGGAATATTGGGTGTACTCCTGTAATCCTTCGCACACTCAATGGGCTAGGCAAATTACACACTATTGCGAAGATCGCAGTCGATCCGAGTAGTTTGAAAGGGTGTCTTACAGAAGTGGCACACAAAAACAATGTGAAAACTAGCTTAACTGCTAAGGGACAAAGATTTTATGTAATTAACTCTAGTAAGCCCGCATATGACTTGGATATGATGCATGCATGATTGAACATCATTACCACGGATGAATCATTTATAATTATTGATAGAACTCGAACGATATGCGGAAAGGAATGGTTAGAAATTTTGTGAAGGAAAAAAAATGGAGAGATCGTGAAATCAAACTTGAGTAGAGGATTATGGCGAACAGAGCATACAATCTTCGAGACCTTCCCATCCACTCGAGGGATGGAAGTAATGACCATTCCAGGTGAAGCCCTGTCCCATCCTTTCGGCAATTTTTGAAGCGGCTTCGTCTGAGAGGGTATTGCTGGGATAGAAGTTCTTCCTGCACAATATGTCGTTTGAAATTATAGTCAGTCTAAGCAGCTGAACGGGTAGGGATTGCTCGGTCGAAGACCGTAACATGTTTGCTTGATGGCCATCTAGCCTCTTCTCGACAAACGGAATCAGGTCCTCGCAAGTAATTTCGGTATATCCCAGCGTTAGTTGCTCTAGCCGTGGACAGAGCCATTGACACCCGTGAGGTGCACTTTCGGCATCATCGTTATAGGGCGATGTCAGTGATTCCAAAATGGTACATACAGATTCCAGATCCCCCTCCAACACGGATTCATTGTCCACATCCAGCTCCAGATGGATAAGGTTTGGCATATCGGGTAGATGAGCGAGAAGCCATTCACAATCCAAACCCAATCCGGAGTAGTATGCAAGACTTGTGATGTGCCCGTATGATGTTTGGGGTAGTACGTCCTGAATCGAGTCTATCGAGTCCTCGATAAAAGAGATGCCTAATTTCGGTAAGTTGACCTTCCCTGTCGCAGCAATATTGAATTGACTGTAAGTCCAATTTGAATGAACGATTTCCAACTCGCCCGGATTCAAGAGAACTTCTTTGATAGGTGAAGCAATTAGCACACCCTCCAAAGCCTCTTGCATCCATGACCCCGCGGTAACTGCAACTGAATTCCCCGACGTTTGTGCAGTGATATCCACCTTAATGAGCTGTGGCGACGCCTTGATATGGCAAAGAAAAGATTGAACGATTGCTGCAGGTATTTCGGTGAAAGAAAGGTGGAGTAAATGAGTTAGCTGAATGTCTGTTTGAAGCTTGTTTGCAGGAGGAAGGGAAGGGACGCCTAGACGACCGTAGAGATGGAGTTCCTCGAGATTCGGACACCCCGTCAGCATGTTCAAGTACTGCTCTGACGTTGGTGTCGCCTTTGTATGAGGATCCCACGCGCAAAGGCGAAGGTATGTTAAGCCCCTCAAGAGACCCGAGTCCCAGGACATACAATGATTCCCAATATCGAGTTTGTGTAGCTTGGGTGCATGTCCCTGGAAAAGGTCAAACGTCAATCCTGGCAACCCAATCTCCACACGAAGGGACTCCAACAGAGGTGCGGGGTTATGAAAAAGATCCAATCCATCCAAATGCCCATGATGGAAATGACCACGTTGCCACCGGTATGTGTGCGAGGCCAGAAGATCAGCGATTTCTGGCAGAAGGTCTTGGGACAGTATTGTCGTGTGTATGTGGAGAGGACAGCTGGAGGACTTTTTGAGTTGTGTAATTGTCTGTAATTTGCTTCTCGGAACGATGTATGCCCAGAACTGGGGAGTATTCTCAACGATGTGGTGCAGTTGAGAGCATACAAGCGAGATACTTGTGAGATCTTTAAGATGTCGTCCGTAACTTGCATAAGGAAACCGAGGCTCCACCACATGAAGGACAATCATGCGTATGAGTTCATTAGAGAGCGCGAGCAGCGACGATTTTTGAATTAATGACATGGTGTTTAACGGCCTATAAGAGAATATAAGAATGAAGTTGATCGGTATGGACAGTTGATTGGCTGCCCACCTCGAGCAGGTGCAACGGACAGTTACGGAACTGACTGTTGTTGACTTAGCTAGTCAAGATGGTAGTCAAAGTCGCCACCTACGAGTTTCGGAGTTTGTTCTTTAAATAGCACCCATAGGACATAGTCTATTCCGCGTGGTAGGTACGCTATGATCGTGGTTGTTGGTTTCGATTTCTCAGGGCCTTCGGTTCCTGTTCTAACAGCGAGAAAGCTTGGTCAGCCTCCACCAACTTCAACAGACCTTGAACAGTCAAGTTGAATATGGGTTTTATTGGTACAGAATTTGATATATCAACTACTCTAAATTGGATTGCAACCACGATTCGAACGACTTTGCCACCCTTTCGACGCATCATAGTAGTGGTTATTCCAAGTAACCCCCCTCCCCATCATTTTCGCAACAATTGAAGCGTATTTAGCTGGAACGTGACGACAGCAAGGATCAGAATTTGCCCTGCCATCTTTTATAGCCAATGTTTGCAGCCGAACTGGTGGTAGTATGTCATCCAGTGATGACGAAACTTGACTTCCTCCCAACCTGCTTGAAATGAATAGAATCAAATCCTCGATCTCTATATTGGTGCACTCCAGCTCCAGTTTCTCCAACGGCAGACAAGCCCAGCGACTCCTATTTGTAGAGTGGTCTCGTTGCGGTAACGCTAACGTACTGAGGACGGAACGAATGATTTTGGAATCTAGGCATTTCGACAGCCGAAGGCGCTTAAGACTGTGCAGAGAACTTAATAGAGATGGAAATTTACTGGTACCATCATCGAAAAGAATGACATGTTCCAGACTTTCGATGCTGGAGAGCGATTGAGAAGGTAGTAACGAGATGAGGACAGAACGCGCCGGGGTGGGATCAACAACGACCAATTTCGGCGTGCCTTCCACCTCTCCGGTTGGGGGTGAATTCTCCGCTGTTGAGGAAACCTCAAATCTACTCCATTCGCCGCGTCTACCCCCGCTCTTGTCTATGACGACAGTCGGATGGGCAAGAAGCACTCCAAAAGGTGATTCCATAGGCACTCTGCCAAGTGCACTACTGAACCACATTTCGTTGAAGAAAGAATTACTTGTTGGTGGTAGTTCGATATTGAGCAACCTCACGTTTGGCGGTGCCTTGATTGAGGATAGCAACGACTTTACGATCATTGCTTATAACCTAATCAATGAGAGCTCGAGGACTCGTGGAAGGTGAATATCAACGCAGAAGGCTTCTAAAACTGAAGGAGTATGTCCGCCATCTCCATGTAGACGAAGTACTTCTAGATTCGGACAGTTCTTCAACATCGATATATAGCCCTGACAATCGCGTCTATCATCAACCCACCAACACATACGAAGAAACCTCAATCCTTTCATCAGCCCTATATCCCAAGTCGACGTGCGAGATACGATGTCGAGATGCCGCAGCTTGGGCGCGTAACCTTGAAAAAGGTCTTCACCCAAGATCACTGAAGAACCACCTATGTGACACAGCTCCAGGAGAGGTGCTTGGTTTTCGAATGCATGGGCAAGTTGTGTTGACCGAGGGATGTAAAGATGCTCCAGTTTTAGAAACTGCCAACGGTGCACTTCGAGGGAGATGAGTCTTAGAATTTCTGTGCCATTGGAGGATCCGGATATGCTGCTTGCATATATATGAAGAGGTGATTGGAGGGATTTTTGAAGTTGTGATTTGACCTGAACCGGGTCACGTAGACGTATGTACGCCCACAGTCCTGGGGTTTTATCGACAATGTCGTGTAATCGGGAGCAGACGAGCGACAAGCTCATTAGGCCTTCCAGATGTTTATCAGGAAACTGAGCTTTTACGAGATGAAGAACCATGATGCATATGACTTCGTTTGGAAGCATAAAGAGAGTTGATTGTGTGGTTGATGTCATTGCAATGGGAGGTGTGATGATTGAAGATTTGTGAATCTATCCAACCATCATTCCGTCTTTAGCTTCTCAGAGCCGCTCATTTTCCGCAGTATACTAACCTCGGTGAATACTGTCAAGCCACAGTGAATCTGACGATTGACGATCTACTCAGGAGCTTACATAAGGAAGGTTTGATTGTTTGGACATGATTGCATGGCTAAGTTTAATCAAGTGCCGAGTATGCGATTATACTTCTCATGGCTACATTCGCTAACGTCGGCTTCAACGTCGCCAACTATGCCTCTTTTCGACCCACATATCCACTCAGTTTATACAGGTACATCCTGAGTCACCATGTAGCCGGCACTCAGGGCAAGTCAACAAAAGGAATTCGCAATGGCGTGGCACTTGACATTGGATGTGGAACAGGTAAGCCAGGTTGTTGGAAGACAAAACACTTTCCATCTTATTGTCGTTGTCAGGTCAAGTCACCAAGATCTTGCCAAATCTGGGATTTACAAATGTCATCGGAACAGACCCCTCCGCAAAGATGATTGATCAGGCAAACAACGAACTTCAGACCAACGAGAAGGAAATTCGTTATATGATATCTAAAGCCGAAGAAGTGGATGCTGTTCTTCCGCCTCATTCGGTAGATCTGATTACGGCGGGTAAGCATCCTAGTCCCTTTGGACCACACGTTCCACAGACAAGCATATTTGCGCCAAGGTCAAGCAGCACATTGGTTTGATCATGATCGGCTTTGGCCCGCACTTTCTCGTGTATTGAAACCGGGCGGGCTTGTCGCATTCTGGGTAATGTTTCTCCCAAAAACCAACGAATTGTGATCGAAGCTGATATTGCCAATCAAGGGTTACGCCGAATTTCGGCTTCCAGGCAGGCCGGATCTCACACCTGCGATCAAGGATTTCTCAAATGGCTCTGACAAGCTTGGTCCATTCTGGGAACAACCTGGCCGGAACATTCTGGATGATCACTTCAGAGCAATACCTTTTCCAACTTCACCAGAGTGGGATCAAGCGTCAGCCCGAAGAGTTTATTTTGGTGGCGAGCACCTTCCTGAGCTGGATGTACCTTTCTTCGAGATGCCAGAAGACGAGGTTAATAAACCTGGCGAGGAAGAGCTGGAATTAATTGAGATCCCTGACGCAAACGAGTACAAGACGAACGTAATTCTGCGGAAGAAGTTGACTTGGGAGGGTTTGCAGGCCTACTTCAGAACTTGGTCATCATTGCATTCCTATCACGAAAAGAATCCCGATGACAAAGCCAGGAAAGGGCGAGGTAAAGATGGGGATATTGTTGAAAGATTTGTCGAGTCATTGAAGGACGAGATTGGCGGAAATGAGGTCACTATTGAGTGGCCTTTGACGCTGATTATGATAAAGAAGACTAGTGGGTGAAGTTGGGATTATTAATCATGCAATACGGCTTCATTGTGGCCGCTTGTGTTTCATTGACAGTAGACGTGATAGTTACAACATTTTTTTATAATAGGATTTCGTGCTCTTAAAACGAGGTTTCATCTCTACCTATGCCTCTACGAATTAATCAAAAAATATATAATCCATGCGTCTGTAACTCACTTTCACTTGTGTGCCTACCAAAGCGGCCAATGAGCAATTTGGGATGTTTGGAAAGTCACGTGCCCAGGTGGAATCTGCTTACATAAGATAGTCAACATTACAACGCGTCTAACGTGTTGGAAGGTCAACTTTTTCAGCAGCCTTCAAACATCAGTTGGTTTACGCGGTGACTTGACCTTTGGGCACAGCTGAATAGCCACCACCCACCACCACCGTCATGTCCTTCCGCTCCCGTCCCAGCTATCCGTACGGCCAAGCTTCGAATCAAAATTCTCCAAGGACATATGCCACCGTTTCAACATCAACTTCAGCACCTGATCTCAATATTGGGAGGATTCCCACTTCCAATAGTCTCTCTGCATCAGCTCCTTTTGACTGGAGAGCTGCAAGAGGCGAGCGACCACCTCCATATGGTCCACTGAATCCAATCGGAGCGCCTTTGATCGGGGCTGCTGCAAGGAAACGAGGAAGAGCCAGTGCTGCAGTCAATGGTGAAAGAAAGGAACGAGTGGTGAGGAAAGCTGGAATATGGGAGAGGTGAGCTACGTTCAATCAGGCCATTCGATCAAATTGACATTGTGTCATCGTAGGATATCAAACTATCCATCTCAGCTGTGGTTTGACATCACAATGATACCTCAGAATCTCAGTCTTCCACCCCCGAATTTCCTCGGGCGCTGCGCTGGAGGTGCTTGTCATGTCCTACATATCATGGTTCTCTACTTTGGTGGTGGATCATTCGATGACCAAGAATATCATATCGACGTCAATCAAGGAAGCACGGTTGATGCAATCAACAACGCCATACTAATGGAGTCAGAGAGTTGGTGGACCTGGGTAAGCGACTTCTTGAGCTCATCATCCCATTATCCTGATTGCCTTTGTTCTTAGAGTGGACTCCTAGCATGGTTGCTTTTTATTGGCTGTATGGCCAATGCGGCATATGTATTCACCAAGTTCAAACCATACCATTTGCACCTGCGAAAGGTACGCTACTGCGATCTTTAGCAAGATAGATATACTGACGTAGAAACATTCAGGATCCCATCAACAGTCCCAACGCAACTGTCATAGCCACAGACTTAAATCTTGAACAAAGAGAAAAACCTCCCTTCACGCAACGTGCTGTCAGATTCACCCGTCAGGTCGTGGTTAGATCTTTGTTGAGTCATCTCTCACTTCACCTATCAAAATGACTTACTTATGTGCTGCCATATAGTCGTTTCTTAATCGGTTCAGCCCCAGTAAAAGAAGATGAAGAGGAGCTTGATGGGTTGACTCGCATACAACAACTTGACGTATGGACACCACCTGAGATGGAACTAGGATTGTTTTGGTACGCCGATTCAAGGATACAGTTTTATGAAGTCTGACGGCATTGCATCCATACCACAGCGTTTACTCTCCGGTCCATACCCTCATGTATTCTGTGATGGGCTGGAACAACTGGATTACGGTCTTCATTATCATGGGTGGTCTTTCCTTGATGGTGAGTCAGGTAGCTTCTCTTCTGATACTCGACGTACCGACGATGGTACTTCAGCTTTATGGTTTAGTTTCGTGGTATGAACAACTTGTCAAAGACCGTGCTCTGCTGATGGCAGAGGTTATGTATGAGTATGACCATAAGGTGGGATATCCTCTCCAAGCTACTTTTACACATGATCTCACCCATCGTTCAATCCGAAAGTTCGTTTACCCCCGCATCAACGTCATCAAACGAGATGCCTGTGTCATGACAAACGAGGCAGAAGTTGTCGATTTCAGTCCTCGTCGCCCAACACAACAGCCAAAGCCACATCTCACATACGCCAATGCTTCTACCGACGATTACGACTACAAGTCCAATTCATCTCCCCAACGTCAACGACAGTATGGGGAGAATCAGCCACCACATCCCCCCACTAACCATGCGGGTGGTATCACACCTCGAAAATCCAATGGCAGTGGACGCAAGTTGCTTAGGTTTTGAGATACCTCGTTGTAGTATACTTCGTATAGCCCATTTTGTGTTGCTTTTATGTTTGTCATTATGTGCCACTGTAGACCATACAAAAATTGATTCTTGACGGTGCCACGTTGGTGCCTCGTCAGTGTTTGACACCTTCCCGACGTGCCCGCAATACAAATGGAGCAAGATCCGCATTAGGGGTAATAGAATGGAGCGGGCCGTCTTGCCCGGGAGAGCTGCGGGGTATATCGGAGCACCTCTTCCACCGCGCTGCCTGTTGTCCCGTGCTTAAATGTAAATGTTCCTTCCGCTCGCCTCTCCGTCTAGCCTCCATACACCTACACGGAAACTATTTAAAGGAGTCTAACCGGCTCTCATGATCACTAAAACTCAATTATTCACACGACCCCGTCCTGCTGACCTTTTGTTTCCTTCCTCCTCTTCCTCTATCCAACCTTTCAATCCATCGATCTAGCTTCCTCAACAATGGCAGGAGAAGAGCTTCCTAGCACTGATATCATCACTCTTACGAGGTGAGTGAGATAGTGCTCGATATTGAATAGCCTCATTAAGATTAATGCGCGATGCACCTTAGACACATTCTCGCAGAACAGATCCGGTTGGGTCCAGCAGCAACCGGTGACTTAACGATGCTCCTAAATGCTATTCAAGTTACTTCCAAGTTTATAGCCACCAACGTTCGAAAGGCGAGGTTGATCAACCTGTAAGCTTCTTTTCCTTCAATTTCAGTTCAGATCCTAATTAACGGTCCTGAACCCTGGTTTGTGTCACCACAGCGTCGGACTCGCTGGTGAAACCAATGTTCAGGGAGAGGAACAGAAGAAACTTGATATTCTTTCGAACGACATCATGGTAAACGCTTTACGGGCGTCAGGAAAAACCGCAGTTTTGGTATCGGAGGAGTTAGATGATGCGATCGTCATCGAGTCCCGGTTGAGAGGCAAATACTGTGTTGTGTTTGACCCTCTGGATGGAAGCAGTAACATCGACGCTGGTGTCAATATCGGAACTATTTTCGGTGTATACAAAGTGGTATGTTGTAATATGCCGATTTTTTTATTATACTTGAAGATTCTAATGTGTCGTATGGTGCAGAAAGAGGGTTCGCAGGGCACAATTGACGATGTGTTACAACCGGGACATGCCATGGTGGCCGCAGGCTACACAATGTATGGATCCTCAGCAAATCTGGTGCTCACTACGGGAAATGGTGTGAATGGATACACGCTGGATAATGCCCTTGGAGAGTTCATTCTCACCCATCCTGATGTTCGTCCCCTGCTTCTGGTTCTGTTACAAATACTGATTAGATTTGCGTACAGATAAAAATACCTCCCCGCGGGAAGATTTACTCGTGTGAGTACCTAATGCAAATCCTGACTTACGGCATATGCTGAGGATATTGTGGCTAGTTAATGAGGGTAATTCGATGTACTTCCACCCGCCGGTGGTCAAGTACCTTGAATCCATCAAGTTCCCTAAGGAAGGCAAGGCTCCATATTCCGCCCGATATATTGGATCTATGGTTGCCGATGTACATCGTACACTTCTTTATGGAGGAATTTTCGGATATCCGGACGACAAGAAGAGCAAGAGTGGTAAACTGAGATTGCTTTATGAGGCTTTCCCGATGGCTATGTTAACCGAGCAGGTGAGAAAATCGTTGAAACTCGATTTTAAAGCTTTTTGCTCATGATAATTCCGCAGGCCGGAGGTATCGCCACAACGGGTACCAAACGTATTCTAGATATTGTTCCCACCAAAATACATGAGCGTACACCCGTGTTCTTGGGAAGCAAGGATGATGTTGAGGACTTGATGAAGTTCTTCAAAGAGGAATCCGCATAACATCA
>WSUA01000594.1:0-13374 GCA_019633455.1 Tulasnella sp. 419
GTACATTCATTCGCTCGACTGTGATTGTGGCGTGAGTGTCATTCTCAAAAAGAAAGAGGAAAAGGCGTACCTTTTTTCAAAAAGGCAGGGCCTTTAGCCTTTCAACCCCCAATTTGCTGAAACACTGAATTGACACCCCCTTCCTCTAAAGCGAAATACTCGTTTCTTAATGTTCGTAGCAAGAAAAAAAGCGTCAAAAGAGAAAAAGAACCCCCAAATTTGGGAGGGCGAACGGGAAGGATGGCGTTACCCAAATAGTCAGGATCAAAATCAAACAGGAACAGCTTTTTTCGCGCAACAGCCCCTGTACGTACAAAAAGCCACGATTTCCTCTTATGATTCGACCGGCAACGGCCATCAACGACGCATTTCAACACCACCGAGCAGTCGGTATACTCATTCTCACCACCGCATCACCGCAATGAAATTTCATTCTCAAGCTTGTCCGGCCTCGGTCATTTACTGAGCGGGGAGAGGCGGAGATTGATGAATTTACACACAATAAATTGCTCATTCAGACACAAGGATCCGACCGATCCTGACTGTGACATTTATGTGACACATCGTGTTGTGCTAATAGTGAAATGTCTTGTCTAGTTGCAAATGAAACAATAATTACACGAAGAAATGTAGTACAAGAAACCCGCATGGAATACAGGTCAGTCGCACCCACAAAGAATAATAAAAATCGAAATCCTCCTTGTCAAGTAAGATCCTCCGAGTAAATTCCCGACAAGAAAAGGAGACGTTGTGCGACATGATTAGACAGAAATGTCAAATTCCTCAGGGACCCATGGCTCAACACGGTGAGAAAAAAGGAGAGACTGCACAATACATGTTACGCGCTCACCGCTTCCACAATATTTGGAACGGAGGGCCTGACAGACGGGAGACAGACACGGTTCCAAGGTCCGACTATATCCGCCTGACGTAGGATGACTAGATGTTTTGGCTTACCAACAATGACCTCTCAAGCATCTCACGAAAAGCTAAGACTCGATTGTCTGGTTCATGGCGAAGATTATATCTTTGATGTTTCCACTCGAATAAAAAAACTACAACCCTAAAGGAGCTGATTTGCGAGAAGGGTAAACTGGATTTTGCGCCAAGAACCATCACACTTTGGAAGGTATGCCCCGTATAGCATATAGCGCTGCTAACATTCCATATCAAAGGTCTCAATTCGTGATGATGACCATCTTTACCAGGAACTTAAAGAGACTGAGCGTTTAAAAGACACAGAACACATTTCCTATCTGGACTTCCTTTTCATAGCGAGTTTCGAATTCCTATCACTCTTCTCCATCCCGTTTTTGCCCAATTTCTCGATGACTGCGAACAGCACAACCCCACTCCGGAAGACAACGCAATAGTGGATGAACTGACGGAACGTATGTACGACTTCTACGATTATGAAGCCAACCGCGCTAGAGCTGTTCGAGACGTCATGCTCAAGTATGGGATCTCAATCGCTCCAACCTGCATCGAAGGGAGTTATTATAGCACAGATGGTCACGCATCTATTGGCCACTATGCTTACTTGATCACGCAGGCGAAGAATGAGATGGGCACGGGAGGCCGTGATCAATATAATCAATCGGGGTTATATCATGCTAAATCAGTCTTGCATTTGGGCAATCAGCAATTGAAGTTGGGTCTGCTGCCTTGCCTCCATATTTATTACAATGGTAACTTCATTCTAACATTACGGAGCACGTTTTTGAACGCACCTCGTTTGAGTATAGGCGCATCCATTGGTTTCTCTGGATCTATACTCTCTAATAAGTTTCTTCTGGAACCCCTTGGCAATATCCTCCCCCTGTACGGTCATCCACTCTTCACACCTCCGCTGAAAAAGTCCGCTCAAGTATCCGGAGCTTTGAAAAAAGCTGTGAAAAGGCTGAAGGAATACCACGAGAAACCCGACCTTCGACCAAATCCAATGCCTGATCCCCAGTATCCTTATATTACTGGCTACACGCCGCTCTTCTCTGAAGCCGAGACTAATCCTCCACTTATCACATTTCGGTACAAAGGCAGACACCCAAATTCCCCGCTTCTCTTTATTTGCGAAGAGATAGAGTCGAAAAGGAAACTCGCCATCAAGTTCGTGCTCAATTATTCGAAGGAGGCCCACCTGGTTTGTGCCGAACGGGGATGTGCTCCTATTCTTTACGGATTCGAGAAGCTTGCTGGTGGTTGGCATGTGGTTGTCATGGAGTTTCTCGATTCATCTGGGTATTATAAAGTACCAAGATTCGTATTCACGGTGCCATGAAAAAGCAAATTTCCGAGCTTCACCGACAAGGCTACGTGCATGGGGATATTCGCCGTTCAAATTTGCCCATCAACACCGAGGATTCTGTCAAGTTACTGGACTTCGACTGGGCAGGAACCATCGGTGTGGGGAGATATCCAAGAAGGGTGAATCCAATGGTTGACAGTTTGAATGAGAGCCGAGGGGGCGGTGGATAGGGGCATTGATCACGGTTGAACATGATCTTGCGATGGTCGAATTATTATCAGCAGACCCACCGTCATATCGGTTTGGTTATTAACATCTCGCGTCACCTTGGTTTGCCAAGGTCAATTGTCGGATCAGTCCCCCAATCCAAGCTTGGGATGCGAAAATTTCCAGTTCTATCTTTTTCTTGTTCTCGTGCACCACTCACAATATAACCTTATACTTCGTTGCCTACCTTTTTTGCTTGTTGCTTGCTTAATTTTCTTTTTTACAGAGTTGTTTTGATTCACAACCGCTGATTATTACGAGAAGTTACATTGCACTGAATGCTTATTTCCATATCCACGAGCCTTTGCAAGGATTTATGTGACACATCGTGTTGTGCCAATGAGCAGTGAATAAGCAACGAAATCCTCGTCATGTCTTGTCTAGTTGCAAATGAAACAATAATTACACGAAAACAAATGTAGTACGAGAAACCCGCACATGGAGTACAGATCAGTCGCACCCAAAAAGAATAATAAAAATCGAAATCCTCCTTAGCATATAAGATCCTCCGAATAAATTCCCGACAACAAGAAAAAGGACAACACGTTGTGCAACACGATTAGACAGAAATGTCAAATTCCCTAGGGACCCATGGCTCAACACGGTGAGGAAAAAGGAGAAACTGTACATTGAATGATTGTTCATGTACAATTGTCAAGCAATCTGTTCCTGACAGGAGGCTGTCCGAATTGCTCCCAAGTCTACGAAACAATCATCAGTCTAATGAAGAAACTTCAACTATAACGATAACTCACGGTTAGATTGGGATTTGTATAGGCTTCTATATACGTCTGGATGTAATCCGATGTAGGATAGTCTTCTGGATCACAACCAATGTTGATCCTATCGGGGTGTTGATAGATACGAACATAGTCGATCTGCCAGAATAGATACAATCAGCACCAGAATTGGGACATCATGGACATCGCACGAACCAAGAATTTGGTTGGGAACCTCAATCTCACTAGATCGACGTCTCCAAAGTTTTCAGACATACCCAAATTGAGAATAACTATATGCATTTGAAAAAAAGCAGAATAATAATCAGCCATAGGTTCGGTCAGGGTTCAATAGGAGGAGTCGCTTCCACTTACGGTACATGGGTTCGACAGGCACCAGCCTTTGTCCGATCTTTACCTCATCATCGGGACCCATTCCTGGTTGTCTGACTGTCCAAGAAGCCTTTCCTTCTGAGATCCAAGTAATAAACCCATCGTTTCCTTGCTTATACTCGAATCCATACGTGTCATAGCATCCACCGCTGAACTCGTAACACTGCTGGTTTACGTCGCCCAAACCAGATGTGGTCTGCTGATAGACACCTCCTTTGTACCTAGAGAAAGTGATGAGATGAAAGTACCGGATCAAGAATCGACTCTCAACTCACTCGTTCAGGTGGAACTTTTCAGAATGGAACTGAAGCGTTGCAGAGGTATTAGGCCAAGTATATTGATAGTTGAATGGTGCCCATTGACAACTCTGAGAGATATGTCCCGTACCAGTAGCCTCACTAACTTGGGCTTCCAAAACATCAATTTCTGGAGCAGCACGACCGACATAGGTGCCATCTGAGCGTTTAGGTCCAGGATGAATTTCACCATCGCAGGTGCAAGCGGAAAGTCGTTGACCAGGAAGATATGAAAGGGCAGTGCCCTCCCAACCTCCAGTGGCTGCAGGTTCTGGAAGGCCGTTCAAAGTTTGATTCGGGAGAGTGCCAACGTCGCAAGTATCATATGAGTAAGGCCACATCCCCTCGAGAGATGCACCATAACCAGCTCGGCCGAGATTGCCCATGGTCCAAACGGCTGGAATCAATAATTTAGCGAGATATAATGATAACATGACATTAAAGCGAACCTGGCCATAGACCCCAAACATCAGATGCTCCTGGCAATACGGCGCTCACTATCAAACAAATACACGGTCAAGCCACATCAACACTGAAAAGAATTCAACACAAACCTTCAAACAATCCACCAGTAAAGCAGAACTTGTTCCATGTCGTCACCATTCCACCTAAAGCGCATCATTGTCAGCTAAAAGACCCATTTTCGCAAAGAAGAATATCTTTACCTTCGAATCTCAGATCATGGGAAACCTTCTCGTCAAGAGTGATGACCAAGTTTCCATCCTTTGTAGTCACGGCCTCTGGATCATACCATTCCATGTTGTTCGTACCCCTGTGATGCAGCGAAAACAGGGAATTCAGGGAGCTGCAACCACCCTGTCTCAGGAAGTCACTCACCAGTAATGCAAGTCGACTGCCTCCCAATATGGATCATCACCAGGATAGAACGTCCTTCCGTCCACATTGAATTCATCACTGAACACTAGAGTCCATGTTTCTCCATCTGTGTAGGAAGTTTTGGTGAGAAACTCCTCGGGTGTGTCCTTGTCAACGAGGGCAAAGTTGCCTTCCATATCAGGAACTTGACCAGACGAGTTGATGCCACCTAAATTATATGCGCCTAATGTCGTAGATGGCGCCTTGGTGAAATAGGATATTAAGGGATATCCGGCACTACAGAAGAAGAGTTAGTTTCCGACGGTAGCGGACCGAACGGAGAAACTCAACGTACAACAACAGGACAAGACCGATGGCGAGGATGACCATACAACCAAGGTTGGCGATACCTCTGCCAGTGAAAATGCTTCCGCCGTTGTCGTTCTTGCGGTCTCGTCGTGGATCTGGGTTGTGTAGAAAGTCATCTGCCTCAGGATGGTTCATTGTGAGGTCTGCACCCCATAACGCAGGATCAGCAGCAAGAGAGTACTTGTCAGATATGGACTGAGGAATGGTAAACGCAGTATTCTAAGCCCAAAAAATGTATCAGTGAATGCCAAAACGGGCTGCCGAACAGACGACCGACCAATGAAGAATCGCTGCTTTTTGATTTTAGCGTTGGTGCTCTTGGAGGTGCCAAATTTCGGGGCGACGGCGCACTTGGCTTTGGCGGTAAAAGGGATGTCTGAGATGCATTAGAGGATGGAGTTGTTGGCGATTTTGTGCCCTGTACGCCACGGTTGTGGATAACATTTGGAGGAGGTGCAGGCGCAGGTTGAAAAGGATTTCTTGAAGGCTGTTGCGGACCTTGTTGAGCCGCTTTAGGATTTTGGTTACTAAAAGGATAGGAAGGTTTGCTCATGGCTAAACGAATGTGTGGGGAACGAGAGTCTTGTCCTCCTGGGCGTCCTCGTCGTTGTCTTTAGTGATGGTCTAAAAGGAAAGTGAAACAACGTCAAAAAGCGGAGATTCGAATGTTGATCGGACTTTGCCGTAATTCTTCTTCACATTCATTCCTTGACGACGACCACAACGACGACAGACTGTCCGTCATCGTTGAACACGGTCAAGATGCGTATTTTCAAATCATCGTGGGGATTGCTCAATTCGGCAGGGTTACCCTCGCGAGAACTCCTGGCTGCAACTTTACGCGCGTTGACACCCTCCACAACCTAAACCAAAACCCGCAGCAACTTCCCACTCGTGTTCTTTGAGAATTCGTATCTAGGGACTCTTGTTGATTTTATCAGCCAAGTGTATTTGCGGAACAAGGTTTCTCACTATCTTATACAAAGGCTTTACCAGCTGATCGGACTTCTCACCCATCAAACGTTATCAAATCTTATAGGCGGCGGTTGAAACTCCTAAAGTAAGCGATAACCTGGCCCTGTATTGTGACAGCCATTGTCACAACTGTCGCTAATTTATCCATTTTTTCCGCGTAGATGAGCCAAATGACCACTAGTTCGCTTCCCCTCGTCATCCGAAGCCTTCAGAACCTTCAGAATCACGCCTCCCATGTATATTTCAGAGCTGCGCCCAATACAGATCTCCCGACTGGCTTCTTTCCCATGCGATCGCTTGTCACGCATGTACTCCAATGCCAATATTATACCCGTGGACACCCACGGTCACAAAACCTGTCTCCCTCGTCCATTAGCTCTCCGACATTTGCTCTTGGACTGCAAAGACGTTGTTGTCTAACCACCATTCCAGTCGGCCTCCCCACCTTCGTTTGTATCATAGCCGACCAAAATGCCGTCGTTCAAGCCGAACCTTTCGCCTCCCGAGAAAGCTTTCCGAGTTGCGGAAATTAGCAAGGATTCTAAATCCCGACAGGCCCCTCCTGCGGTCCTGAACACACGACCTCAACAAGTGACAAAAGCCATAATATCACTACCTATCCCAATCCCAGACGACCGTCCACGACCTCCAAGACGCAATAATTCGACTCCTCAACAACCTCCAAGATACGCTAATCCAACTCCCCAACGACCTCCGCGATTCGCCAACCCAACTCTCCAGCAACTTCCACGAAATTCAACTGTTCCGCAACCTATTCATGCCAAATTCGTTAGACCTAGAACTCCTCCAACAGTTGACAAAAGTTACAGGAAACCAACTCGACTCACCAAAAATCCCTTCTCGACACCAAGCTACAATTCCTCAAGCAGTTCTGTAAGTCGAACCAGGATGTGTTTATGCTCTTACTCACATTCCTTGGCATTACTTCTCCAGTTGGCTTCGCTCGCACCATCGATTTCTGAAAAGGTTCGGCGCTTCGAATTTCCGCTGTTCACCCATCCAATCACGGCTAACCTCACGAAATGACGTCGTCTTGGCGTTCTTGTATCATTCTATAGTTCAAGTTCTCTCTTGCAGTCAATCCAAACGAATGGGATCTCAGTGATCACAGGAATGACCAACCGGAAGCGGACGATTACCTGCATAATCCGGGTATGCAAAATATAGTATTTCACCTTGAGAATGCGCAGCTGAATGTTGTATTACTAGATCCGAATAGAGACCGCCGAAAAGATAGAGGAGGTAGCATATTCAATGTTCGAGCAATTACTAACCTGGGATGCGTGATAATTCTAATCATTGGTTTGGTTGCTTTCTTGTGTGTAAAATCCACTATTGACCAACTCTTGATACTATTACTGACTTAACATACCCTTAAAGCGCGGGGTATCCTCTTTTGGACTACTTTCTACACAATCCCTTGCCAACTTTTGGTGGTTACAATTTGGGGGGAATCAATGATACGGGCCAAATTCCGACAATGACCGGTGGATGGAGTTTGATCGACAGAGACACGCCAAAAGAGGCTTACACAAAGCCAAGTTACACTTGGGGCGGTGATCAAGAGTTGCAGCTGGTATTTAGTGACGAGTTCAATGTTGACGGCAGAACCTTTTACCCTGGGGATGATCCGTACTGGGAGGCTGTGGATCTGCATTACTGGTAAGCAATATTGAGACTTCTTCCAAAACAACTACGTTTGCTGATGTCTCGCTCTTGACATTTTACTCGTGAAGGGGTACAAACAATTTGGAGTGGTATGACCCAGCTGCGATCACCACAAAGGATGGCAATCTGGTCATTAAACTTGATAAAAAGGATACCCATGGTCTCAAATACGAAGGTTAGTAAATTTTATGCACTCGTTTCAATGATTGTTATCCAACCAGGCGCACCATAGGTGGTCTCTTGGCAAGCTGGAACAAGTTCTGTTTCACCGGAGGTCTGTTGGAAGGTGAGACAATACATACTCGCAACCTATGACGTCGAATTGTTTTATTGACGTGAATTTGTCTGATTCCCAGTAAGCGCAGTCCTACCGGGATCTTCGGACATCTATGGACTTTGGCCAGGTATACACGATTTGTTGGTGATCGTGTAATTTATGCTTACTCTCTAATTTGCATAGCTATTTGGGCACTGGGAAACCTGGGTCGCGCAGGTTATGGTGCGACCTTGGACGGTATGTGGCCTTACACGTATGATACGTGTGATGTGGGGACCCTGAAAAACCAGACATTGAACGGTAAGGACCGTACAACGCTCTCATCTGTGAAGTCGTTTTCATACAAATTTATGAACAGGTCAACCGGCGATTAATCTCAGAGGGAACGACAAGGACCATGGCGGAAATCTTAGCTTCTTGCCTGGCCAGAGGCTGAGTGCATGCACCTGCGAGGGAGAAATTCACCCCGGACCTCGACGAAAGGATGGTAATCCCGAAGCCGGTCCATTTGTGGGAAGAGGCGCACCAGAAATTGATATCTTGGAAGCTACTGTGGATAAGAGGACCAGGTAGAAGCTCTGTCCCTTGTCGCTTGTTCGTCGGGTACTAACAGATTGTTCAAAGGACTGGGCATATCTCTCAAAGTGGACAGTGGGCTCCATTTGACGCCAGATATGTATGGAAGAACACCACTGAGAATATGATCATTCACGATCCCGCTTCTACAAAATACAACAGTTACATTGGCGGCATTTATCAGCAATGTACATCAGGTCTTGTCACTACCGATCAAGATTGTTACGAGCATAATACAGGGTAAATGCTTTTCCTTCACGTCTGCTGCACCCCAGCTAAAAAAAATCACTTAGGTGCCATTCGGTCTATGGGTTCGAATATCGCCCCGGAAACGACGGATATATCACCTGGATATCGAATGGGAAAAGCACCTGGACGTTGATGGCTGATGGTATGGGGCCAAACCCCACCAACAAGATTGGACAAAGACCAGTACCACAGGAGCCTCTGGTAAGCTACAGATTCCGCTGATGCCACGAGACTCGAACTGACTTTTCCACAGTATAGTAGGTTTCAACCCATTGCCTTGACGAATGTCTCACTGAACACAGCTTTTCCTCTACTCCACAGTCATTGCTAACCTGGGAATGTCGTATAATTTCGGCGATATCGCATTCAAAGAACTAAAGTTCCCCGTCCACATGATGGTTGGTCTTTTCGGTGTTTACGTTGCGTTGCCATCATCCACTAATTATCATGCATCGGTCGATATGGGGATCAGATCGACTATATTCGCGTCTACCAACCTAAGGACCAGATAAACATCGGATGTGACCCCAAGGACTTCCCGACCCAAGACTACATCAATACGTACATTGAAGCATATACGAAGTAAGTGGATTCTTAATCGGCTCATCGAAGTGAGCTTATTCGGTGACAATTTTCAGTCCAAACATAACCACATGGGCTGGGTACGGACAAAAGATGCCCAAGAACAAGCTCATCGATAATTGCTAAGAGTTCTTGCACAAGTATTTCGACAGGTAGATTGTACGATCACAGGACATTTCATAGGAGAATGCTTTATTACCATAACCCTTCTCTACCGTTGTTTAGTACACCGGACCTTTTTGTAGTTACGTTGTCGTAGAATGGAGAAACTGAGAGATGATGTAACAGATGGCAGATGCTCTCACGGAACGGGTTCGGGCGGAGATCAGGTCGTGCCACCCTTTCGTCACGGTGCCTCAATTTTCGACGAACATCAGTCCTGGTTTCCAGTTTGAGCTTCTCGTTCTCCCGAAGATGACCCAGCAAGTTTTTATTCTCTCATCTACCACCACCCCCCTCGTATTCCATTCACCATAAGAAAGAGGTGGGTCAACTTTTTATGCGGGGAGATCTGCCTGAACCTGACATCGCTTCTCTCCAATTCAACATAGCTGTGCTCTAGCCCACCTTCCTTGTACAATCACACTCGTTACTCTGCTGCAAATCGCACGTGGTACTTCAATGTACTCTTTCAAATTCTGGGTTCCTCTGTTAATGCTTACGCCTGTGTGGGCGTTTCCAACACACGACATTCCATTTCTACGTCGGCATCCGCTGGTTGTCAGACAAACTAATGATCTTGGATCCTGTGGCTCTCCTGAGATCCGATTTGCGTAAGTTGCTCGGTTCAACTTGGTGGTCCTTTCTCAAGTATCGTTTTAGAACTGGCCTCGATGGTCAACCGCAAGCGGCTTTCAAACCCGTGAATCTCAAAGACTTCAGTCGTACGTCACTAGTATCTCAATACATTGTAACGCCTGAAATTAGACCTGACCCTGTATGTTATATCAGATGGTGCTTCTACTGAGATAAGCCAGATTGCATGTAAGAGCTTCAGATCTAACAAAATCCAGGATCATTGCTGATCATCAAACCTGACTTAGCCTTCATCTGCAACCGATTGCAGAGCCCTTGCAACGCGCCCTCATCTACCGTGAGCGCATGTAATTCCGTGAGTACAATTGACTATCTAGATTTTATGTTGCTCATCTCTATTCCCCGGACAGGCTGCCAATACTGTCAGTGGTCAATCTGGAGGCCAAGCGGCGGATAACTGGAATAGAGCTTTTGGGCTATCAACAAACTATGGTGGAAACAACGGCGGTAACTCCCAGCCGACTACTACAACCCGCGCCAACCAGCAGCCTACATCGTCATCTCCCCCAGGACAACAGCAACAAACTACACAAGGGGATCAAGGACAGCAAACCGCCAATAACCCTGATCCTTCCCAGACCGTTGGAGGGAATGATGGGGGTATAAGTAGTCTCGGCCGGACGAATGCTGACGGGGGTTCAACACCCACTATTACGACCAACCCCTCTGGTGCCACAGTAACATTGATCCAAACAGCCAATCCAACGGAATCGGCAGGAGCCGGTCAAGTGGATGACTTTGATGTGGTGCAATGCGCTCTTGTGCCTATTCTCGTCACCGTAACGTGAGTTAGTCCTCCTTTTGCGATTTCAAATGCTGAACACAGTTGTATGTCTAGAATCCCTGCGCCAGGGGCAGTTCAGACTGATACCTCTGGTAATACAAACTCTAACGGCTCACAGAACTCGGGTAGTGATAGTGATGGGAATAACGGTGTCGTCTCACCTATGAGTTGTATGTTGAATTTTCAAATTCCTTGGCCATAAACTAATCGCCTTTTGTTCCCTCAGTTGGAAAATGCACTGATCCTACCATCAAAGTTGGATTTGGCTTGGACGGCCGTCAGGCTACCGATCTTGTCTTCATAAACAACAACATCTCAGAATTTCCTCACGGTGTAGGTTCATCCCCTCTAAACCAAGGCAACCGTCACTGATCATTATGGTTGCAGGGTGCTCTGGATATCATAACAATTACAGATTTCACGTGCAGCAACCTTATCAATAGGTGTGGACTTACAGCCAATGATGAAGTTTACAATGCATGTGAAGTGGCTGAGATGGTCTCGAACACCTATGGAAATACTGGTACGAAAATCACTTCCTCGGCACTGAATATCCGCTAATATATTGGTGTACAGGAATGGCGGCGGATGTATTCAACAAGGCACTTGGCTTTGTAACCAACTATGCCAGCGTTGACGGTAGTTCCTGAAAAATACGTTATTCGAGTTCGTAGCTGTTCGATATCTGCATTATTTCGATGTATTCTTCACCGTATCTATGACTAGCATTCAGTTTTGTGCACTCCATATTATCATTTGACGCTCAGCGACCGTGCTGCTCGATGTTGGGTTGCCTGTATCCATATGGATGTTGCCGCATTCTACCGGTTAATCGAAGGGCCTGTTCCACGCAAAGCTTGGCATGTTACATCGTCCAATCATGAATGACAGATAAACATGGTCTCATGCACGACTGCGAGTTCATCAGCCCACTTTTCGGTCTCGTACGACTTTTCACGTTTCCCTGATCCAAACAATTCTTGTCCGGTAATTGGCCCGGCTATTTATACAAAACTATGGATGGCCTTCATGGTTCCTTCAGTTAATTCTCTTACAATGTCGACCAAAGTCCATAAAGTAGCTATGGACGACTCTTCCACTCACCTAACTTCACCCCCTTCCAAGTCCAGATCCGGAACCTCCAAATGGGGCATTTATTCTTTATGTCTCATCACTCTATACTTCCTTTGCAGCTTTCTAGACACCATCAAGGTAGGCGTTAGAAATGGAATGTTTCACGAACCTCCCGGAGATTTCTGACGTGTGATCTCTGCAATAGGACCGATGGTACATCCTGGACACGACCGAACTACATCAACTCGCTCAAGATGCTATTGAACTACATCCTGGCGACACTGGAAAGATGATATCGCATATGGTTACCAATTTGACTGAAACACATGGATCGAAGCATATTAATCCCCGCCAAGATGAATGGGTATTCAACAATGCTGGCGGAGCTATGGGGTAAGCCAACCATAGAGACCAAGTTTGACCTCGGATTGACGGAACTACTGTAGAGCGATGTATATCATTCATGCGTCAATCACGGAATACCTTATCATCTTTGGGACAACTATCGGAACGGAAGGACACACTGGAAGACATACTGTAGATAACTACTTCCACATCCTTGAAGGCGAACAATGGGTATATGACCCACCTTCGTTTGAGAAGATAGTCTATCCCCCAGGGTCTGTCCACCACCTCCCTCGTGGTATCGTTAGACAGTACAAGATGCACGAGGGATGCTTTGCCTTGGAGTATTCACGAGGTGCGTTCAGCTTCAATCGCCGCATCATTATAAGAATAATAGACTCAAGGTTGTTAATATTCTAACGCTGCAGGCTGGATTCCATTCATGCTTCCTTTTGGTTTCGCCGATTTTTTCACTTCTACACTTGATTTCCAAACTCTTTGGTCGACAGTCTGGATTACTGCTCGTGAGATGCTGAGAAACCTGTTTTACGGAAAGATTTAGAAAGATGGATGGGATAAACATCGCTGCGTACCTCTGTAATTTTTTGTTCAGCAATAATAGTGAACGAGACAGAGATAGACAGTGCGATTGCGAGGGTACGTATGAAAAGAGAACTTGAAGATCCTCCTTTTGGCTTGAATCCTGGATTGGATCATCGAGCATGTAATTTTCAGTAAAGCGCGGCTATACGCGTCTAAGCTGGTGAAAACCAATCCTTTCCGAAATCTCGAAACGTGGTTCCGCCATCCGCGCTGTGGGTACCACTGATGATGATATTATCTCTACCCACTAAGCTTCTTGTAGTATAGCCGTCAAAGGTGGGGCATCAGAATTCTTGGCC